>CAUZXS010000150.1:0-189927 GCA_963585895.1 Sepioteuthis lessoniana
AAGTGAACGTAATAGCGCGACTGGAGTACGAACTCGCTTACTACGATTTCGCAGTCCATTGCTTTAACCATTACACCACGAAGACACCCCATATATATATATGTGTGTGTGTATGTGTGTGTATATATATGTGTTTGGTTTCTTTGTTTAATGGCATATCAACTCTTTTTAGGTTATTTAATGCCAAACCAATTCTCCTAGAAGAACAGTAGTGGTACTATTTAACCCATAGCTGGGAGGATAAGGGGGTTCATACCTTTTCCAAGGGTATTTGCCCGAAAGTGAACGTAATAGCGCGACTGGAGTCCGAACTCGCTTACTACGATTCCGCAGTCCATCACTTTAACCATTACACCACGAGGACACCCGCAAAAATATTTTGTTTGCTTATATTTAAAAATGAGTTTTAAAAAAAGGGAGGTTTATATTTTAGTGGAAGCGCCTGGCGGGAAGAGTTACGGTAATAGAAAAAGTCCTCCACGCAACTTTCTGCATTTCACTTAACGCTTAAACCCTCGGGAATCGCATGAATCCATCTCTTCTACCTCCAACTATGGGTAAATTGTAAAACAGATTGGTTTCTTTTTCTTTTTTTTCAAAAACTAAATAACTGTGCCGCAATTTTCTATTAATCTTATTTACCAATGCTTCCGATCGGGCAGGATATGACACAAGGTCAATTTTTAAGCGGAGTTTAACAGGTTTCAATTCAGAGTTTTTCTTCTACTAAACTAGTTGCCTCACCAAGGCTGAAGAACCCAGTCTGTCCTACTATTTACCCATAGCTGGAGGGAGAATAATTGGATTCATACCTTTCCCAAGTGTATTAGTACTATGTGAAATGCAATCAGTGTCGTCCGGGATTTGAACTCGAGTCGCCGTGTCCATTTCCCACGACGATAACCATTACACCACGGGTACCTCCAATTTTCTATTAATCCTTTGAAACAGATTGAATCATTGCCGAAAAGTTTAAATAATTTTAATAGTAAGCAGAAGCTGCTACACTTTATAAGCAGTATGGTTCACAAACCAAAGTATAAGCAGCAAGCAAGGGACTTCAAGTTTTCTGGCTGAAGAGCTATTTAATATCATTGAAAAACAGTGCGTTTCAGTGCGTTTCTTTGTTTAATGGCATAAAGACCAGCCAGAGTAATGACGCTATAGTCCACTTCAAAGTATTCTCTTTAGAACTTCAAATATTTATGCCAGAGGACCTTGCTCTTTCCAAAACAGTCTGTAATCTTCTTTTGGGATTAGCTGCCTTAATCTTATCCACTGTCTAAATACTTTTCTTTTTAAGAGCGATTAAGCTTTGGAGAAGTTAAAAAGTGACAGGGTGATAGATGGTATAATGATTATCATCATAACTAATGTTCAGGGTGAACAGAGTTCAAGTCCTCGTGGTGGTTGTTCACATTTTACTTTGTGCCAGTACCCCTGAAAAATATATGAATCCATATATTTGGCATCCAACTATGAATAAATTATTGGGCAGACTGGGTTCTTAAGCCTTGTTTAAGCAACCAGTCGAGGAGAAGGAAAACTCAGAATTCAGACCAACTCTAATCCGCTTTAAAATGACCTTCTGTCTTATCTTTCCTGTGACGGAGGGGTTGGGTAAATAGATACATGTGTATGTGTTTACCCAACCCCTCCGTATTTGGGGCATTTCTTAAAACTAAAATTGGATGGGGAGTCCCCATAGCGTTTTGGAAAACGTAGTCAGCAAGTTTGAACTACAATTGTGTTGTTACGTTCACTTTTGAACTAATATCCAAGGGGAAGGCATGAACCCCTTTCTCCTTCTAATGGTCTGGGAAACCGGGGTTCGATCCCAGGTCGAGTTATACCAAAGACTCAAAAATGTTACTTGATACCTCCTTGCTTAACACTCAGCATTATTTGATGCGTATCAAGGTTAAGGTGGAGCAATCTAGGGAAAGGACTACCGCCCTCCCACACACCCCGTGTAGTAGCTATTCAAAAGGGAGCATTCGGTTCGCTCTCAACTACAGTCACCGACTTTACTTACTTTAGTACCTCTAATATTCTTCTAAAATGATGGCTCTGACATGAAATAACTGTTGTGGTCTTGAAGGACCAGAAATGAATAACACAAAGAGATGTAAGTTTTACAGTAGTATATATTTACGGAAATACAGACAGTGAACGTTACCGGTAACTGACTAGACTCGCATGCCTCGTTTATTGTGCTAGTCACTACTTATAGAGTCGGAGAGGGTCCATGCAGTGACATCATGGGGTATATGACCATAACAATAACCCACAAAGGCTGTTACCCAGTCAGCCGGGGCTGTAGAATACACCGACTGCTTCTCTGCAGAGGGGTAACTCCCCCAATGCGTGTCTTGGATATGACATAAAACAATCTGATGGTGAGGTTCCAGTAATCCTGGAGCATTGGGGAATGCAGAGTAAGCTTTTATTGCAATCGTTCTAGCCCGAAGTGGAAGCACCTGCTAGGGCCCTAACTATGGGTTAAATTGAACTCATCTGCGTACTTATGCTAAACTGAATTACTTAAAATAGAACTGTTTTTGACGTAAAAACTGTACTTACACTAAACTGAATTGTTTGAATTAGAATTGTTTGACTAAACTGAATAGATTGAAATGTTTTTGACAATTAAACAGTGTACTTACCATCAAACTGCGTACTTATGCTAAACTGAATTATTTGAAATGGAATTGCTTTTGACATTGAAAATGTACTTACGTTAAACTGAATTGTTTGAAATAGAACTGTTTTGACATTTAACTGTGTGTAATCAAAATCTATACTTATACTAAACTGAATTGATTGAATTGGAACTGTTTGATTAAAAGGAATAGCTTGAAATAGAAATGTTTTTGACAATTAAACTATACTCATGCTAAATTGAACTGTTTGAAATAGAACTGATTATTTGTATAAAAACGGATTTGGCATTTAAATAACTAACGAAGGTTGATATGTCATAAAACACAACCAACCAACTAACCAACCAGCCAAACCAAAAAGGTTGATAGTTCTTTAAACAAAGAAACTAAATCAGAGTTTGTTTTTTGTTCGTAATAACTTTGTATTGGTGATTGAACCATGCAACTCATCATATCTTGAAGTCAACACCGCTGACTTCAGTGCCAGCTCAGGATTCAAAGAATTAAATAAGAAACTCAATGATAAATCTTTATCTAAACGCATCAACCGACCGACACTTCTTGATACAGGTTGATTATTTATTTCATTTTATTTTATTTTATTTTATTTTGTTATCTCTCATCATTACTGTACCAGTACAAAAGTCCAGCCTCGCTTTTAAATCAAATTATCTTCTTTGCTTCATGGAGACGTCAAGACAAACATCAATCTTTTTTTGCTAAGTTTTTTCACATTTCTCAACGTATCTTGCCAAATCACGAGGGCTTTACACGTGTTTTATAGGCATCAGCAGTCAACGAGGTTTTTCAACCGTTAAGCTATATATCTACAAGCAAACTTCTAAGAACGTGTGTGACCAAGGCCTCCGAGAAGAGGATGAAAGACTGCTTAAGTCGGTACTCCCAATACACACACACACATACACACCACAGTTCACCACCGAAGCGCAGTATAAGATACGCTGACACTACCCCTGCAGAAGGATAGGTCCCTTCCCCAACACACACACTAAAGGGGTTGTCCTGAGTATGATACCAATCTACTTTTGATGGTAAGGCTCTATTTCTGGAGATATGAGGAATGTAGATCCCCCTTCATTGCTATTATTCCCAAGCCCACTCTGACCCAGAATGGTAGCACCTGCCATGGTTCTGTCTTGGTCTTAAATAGTTTTGACAAACTATTTTTATTTAACGATAATATTCATTTGCAAACGATTATTCCTTCAAGTAACTATTTTTAATACGAATAATCTATTATAATTATATATGATGCAATGGTTATCGTCGTAGGAAATAGACACGGCGACACGAGTTCAAATCCTGGACGAGACTGATTGCATTTCACATAGTACTAATACCCTTGGGAAAGGTATGAATCCGATTATTCTCCCTCCTGCTATGGGTAAATTGTAGAGCAGACTAGGTTCTTCAGCCTTGGTTAGGCAACTAGTCTAGGAGAAGGAAAACTCTGAATTCAAACCTGTTAAACTTTACTTAAAAAAATTGACCTTGTTTCATATCCTGCCCGAGCAGAGAGGTTGGTAAATATATATATAATTTCAAGTATTCGATTGATAAAATCAAAGAAAACAGTTTCAAGCTAACAAAAGAAAAGAAGCAGAAAAAAACCCGCAAAAACAATTAGCGACGCCGACTACGCCGATGACATAGCGATTCTGGCAAATGCACCTGCCCAAGCCGAAGTCCTACTGCTTTGTCTGGAACGAGCCGCTGCAGGCATCAGCCTCCATGTCAATGCATACAAAACAGAATATAGGTGCTTATATCAAACAGGCGACATTTCCACCCAAAACGATACCTCTCTGAAACTAGTTAACAAGTTCACCTCCTTAGGAAGCAGTGTCTCAACAACCGAGACAGACATCGACACCCAACAAGCAAAGGCATGGACAGCTATCAATAGGCTATCGGTCATATGGAATTCAGTCCTGACCGATAAAATGAAACGCAGTTTCTTCCAAGCAGCGGTCGTGTCGATACTGCTGTATGGATGCACTACATGGACGCTAACGAAACGGGTGGAGAAAAAGCTTGACGGCAACTACACAAGAATGCTGCGAGCAATATTGAACAAGTCCTGGAGGCAACACCCCACAAAGCAGCCACCTACCACCCATCACAAAAACTATCAAAGTTAGACTAACCAGACATGCAGGACACTGCAGGAGAAGTAGGGATAAGCTCTTAAGTGATGTAGTCCTATGGACCCCTTCACATGGCCAAGCAAAGGCAGGGCAACCAGCTTGCACCTACATACAGAAGCTTTGTGAGGATACGAAGTGTAGCCCTGAGGACCTGCCGGAAGCGATGAACGATTGGGAGGGGTGGCGAGAGAGGGTCAGGGATATTCGTGCTGATTGCATGACATGATGATGATTACTGTCTAATACAAAAATTTTCGAAGCAAATATAGTGTCGCAATATACATGGGACCCATGTGACTGTCCTATCATTTCTGCCCATTCAATATTTGTATACATACAGGGTGTCGCAATATACATGGGACCCATGTGACTGCTAATAACTCTACTACTAATAATGTTATGCTTTTATTCATAATGTAAAATAATATACAATAACAACTATTAATCCTTGATTACACTGCCTTGGATAAGAAAGAAAAAATATATTGCGTCGCTACTTATTTAGAGAGAAAATCATTCAAGACTCTACAAGCAAAATTTTGCAGTAAGTTTAACTTTAACAATTATCCCCCCAAAAGCCAGATTTATCGTTATTTACGCAAATTTCAAGCAAGAGGATCAGTAAACAATCTCAATAAGAACGCAGAAAATCCCAGATCAGGCAGGAAGTTGACTGCAAGATGTCCTGACAATGTAGATGCAGTGAGAGATTCTGTCGGAAGGAGTCCTTAAAAGTCCCTCCGAAGACGTTCCTAAGAACTTGGTCTTTCACGTACATCATTGCAAAGAATATTAAAGAAGGATCTTCAGCTGTACCCATACAGAATCTAGATCCAGCATAAACTCACACCAGCTGACATGGAAAGACGTCTCAGGTTGTATCTATTTTGAGACACCCTGGTTGGTCGATTGGTTGGTTTTACGGCATTTCAACCAATTTTATGTTAATTAATGCCGAGGTCAGTATTTGTTTAAACAATGATATTGTTTTAAGTAACCATTCTTATTCAATTGTAATAATCATTTGCTTACTCACAGTTATCTAGTTAAAAGTATTCCTATCTAATACTAATAATTTCTATTTGACCCATATTTCCAGAGAATGAGACACACGAAATTCTCTGGGATTTTGAGATTCAAAGAATATTACGTAATCCTGGACAAAAGAACTGACCTAGTGATAATTATTAACAAGGCAAAGAGAACCTGCCCAATAGTGGACTTTGCCGTCTCAGCGGTCAGAGAGGGAAAATAAAAAAAAAACAAAAACAAAAAAGACACAAGTACTTAAACCTAACAAGAGGACTAAGAAAGCTATGGAACGTGTGGGTGACGGTGATACCAACTGTAATTGGAGTACTAGGAATGATCCCTAAATGATTAAAAAGGGGACTGGAAGAGTTAGAAATCGTAGGACGAATCGAGACTATACAAATTACATTATTGCTGAGATTGGCCAGAATACTGAGAAAAGTCCAGGAGACCTGACGAGACTTGTTTTCACGGAGACTCCAGTGAAAGACTGTTGGCTAAAAATGGTGTGAAAAACTCATTAAAGGTGAAAATAATATTATTTTTAATGCACAAATCAGAATCTGCCCAAGAGAATGAGACTCCTGAAATTCTCAAAGACTTTGAGATGCAAACGGGTCGCCCAATTCCAGCCAGAAGATTAGAGCTAATAAAGTAAGTAAAATTGTCGACCGTAGTCGAGGGTAACCCGAAGGCTCCCGTTTCGATAGCTACTACACTGAGGTGTAGGGTAGGGCGCTGCTCCTTTCTCTGGATTGCTCCACTTTACCCTTGATCCGTACCTTATAATGCTGGGTTTTAAGCAAGGCGGCATCAAGTTCCATTTTTTTAAGTCTTTGGTATGACTCAACCAGGGATTAAAACTCGGTCTCCCAGGCCAACACTCTAACCATCATGCCAATGTCCGGTTAGAGCTAATACGTACTAATTAACAAAAAAAAAGAGAAGCTATCGTATAGTGGACTTTGCCGTTCTAGCTGACCACGATAAAAATGAAAGAGAGTGGAAAGTTTAGCATATTGTTGGATCTTGCTAGAGAACTGAAATAACAGTGGAGCATCAAGTTAAAGGTGATAATTTTAGTTGATGCATTTAGAATGGTTGCTAAGGGCTTGGGTAATAAACTGAAGGAAGGGAAAATCCTAGGAAACATCGAGACCATCCAGACTGCAGAATAGTTAAGATCAACAAGAATGCTGAGAAGCTTTTCAGCGGACTGTCTTGCATCCGTGCCGGAGGGTCAATGTTCAATGACAAACTTGAGGCCGAAAGGTCGCCGGCTTCAGCTGAGCCACCTTCGAGTGGGCGAGCTGCATCACTGAGACCTTTTTCATCTTCGTATAGCACTGGACCATGCTGCCCAGTTTAAGCTATAATAAGGCATTCGTGTCTGGATCCAGGTTTGGGTCCATGTCCAGTTAGGTTCATCAGTCCCACATTGCATTAAGTAGGCTGATGACCAGCAAAGACAAGCAGGGTTCGAGCCTTGGCTCGTACCCGACCTTTCCCTCCCCTAATCCCCACTATAATCGATCTTTGGGTCATTTGAACTCGTGTCAAGTTCTATCTGGTGGGAGGTAGAGAAAAATATCAGCGAGAATACTGAAAAAGAATTCTGAAGACCTACGGAGATTTGCAGTCACCCAGGAGATTTGCAGTGAAAGACCCCCGGCAAAAAAAAAAAAAAAAATGAGCTAAGAATTATAATCTCTGGAACATGAAGGAGACACCAATCGTTTTTGGTGCTCAGCACTCCACCATATAACTATATAATCAATATATATATATATATATATATATATATATATATATGCACACACTCGCACATGCACACACACACACACGCTCCCCCACATACACACACACATACACACGCACATACACCCACACACGCACACTCATACGCATGCACACTCACGCACACACACACACAAACACACACACACACACACACACGCACACACACGCACACACATGCACGCACGCACGTACACATACGCACACACATCTCCCGGCCTTATCTTTCTGTAAACATGGCATTTCATAACGTATTGACACTATATTCACACGCTAACAAATCATACTGTCATTTCCACAATGCATCCCAAACGTTTGTGCCAAGTAGACTGACACGTGACAAGGCAGATTATTTTAATGATAATTAAAGATGAAACATTTTGGAGCCTGGGGTGATGAACTAAGAAAAACCCTCTGGTAATCCAAAGATATATACTTTCTACTTATCTAGAGCAGACATCTTTAAAAATAAGAAAACGAAGAAGAAAAATATCTCTTCCTATAACTTACTCGAGCAAATAACATCTATAAACAATTTTTATTTTTCTTGCCTTTCCATACCTCGTTCAGTTCTCACATTCTTTAAGTTCTCTTTTTTTTCCTTCGTTTTTAAAATTTATTTTCTTTGCTATTCTTTGTTTTGTTTTGTTTTTTTTGTTTTTTTTTTAATTCATAACCATTTTCGTTCCGTTTTGCTTTTTCTTCATTTCTCATTTTGAAGTTTCCTTTATTCTTCTAATTTTTCTATCGGTGTTCTTCATTTTTTATAAGGTTTATTTGTTTTGTTTTGTTCTTTTTTCCTTCTTTTTAAAAATATTTCTTTCCTTTTTTTTTTTTTTTGTTATTCTTTTTCTTTCTAATTCACAACTATTTTCGTTTCGTTTTGTTTTCTTTCTCAATTTCTCATTTTTAATTTTCCTTTCTTCTTCTTATTTTTCGATCGGTGTTCTTCATTTTTATATTTTTTGTTTTGTTTTGTTCCTTTCCTTCTTTTTTGTTTTAATATTTCTTTCTTTTATTTTTATTTTTATTTTTTGTTATTCTTTTTCTTTTTAATTCATAATCATTTTCGTTCCTTTTAACTTTCTTTCTTGATTTCTCCTTTTGAAGTTTCCTTTATTTTCCCTTTTTTTTATCGGTGGTCTTCATTTTTTTATAACGTTTATATGTTTTGTTTTGCTCTTTTTTCCTTCTTTTTTGTTTAAATATTTTTTCTTTTATTTTTTTGTTATTCTTTTTCTTTTTAATTCGTAACCATTTTCGTTCCGTTTTACTTTCTTTCTTCATTTCTCCTTTTGAAGTTTCCTTTATTTTTCTTCTTTTTCGATCGGTGGTCTTCATTTTTTATAAAGTTTATTTGTTTTGTTTCTTTACTTTTTTCTTTTTTCTTTTTTAAGTTTAATTCATAACCACTTTTCATTCCGTTTTGCTTTTCTTTCTTTATTTCTCATTTCTCATTTTTCATTGTTCTGTTTCTTCTCTTTTTATTCTTCAATTTTATTTTTTATTTCTTTCAATTTTCGGTTCCTTCTCTCTTCCTATCTTATCTCATTATTTTTTTTTTGTTTTTGTTTTAGTTTTAATTTCTCGTCCACGAAGCCACCTTTGGTCCATCCTTATGTGATGCAATGGTTAGTAGACTGAGCAAACTAGTGTTAGTGAATTCGGTTCTCACTAGATAGCCCATAATTCTGGCCTTATGTAAAGTTGAGTAAATAACATCTTTTCCCGTCTTTGTCTCTCCTCATTTTTTTTCTTCCTTCATCTGCCAACCAACCTTATCTTTCAATGACGGTTGGAAACCCACAGAGAAGGCCGGCCTCCTGTTTTTCATATTTCACCTTTTCCTTTCATTTCATTTTTTAAAATTCTTTCTTCTCTCTTTTCAGACATTTCTTTCTTTCTCTTTTTTTATTTTCTTTACATTCCTTTCTTTCTTTTTCACTTCTTTTTTTAGTCTCTTTTCTTCATTTCTTTCTGTTTTCTTTTCTTTTCTTTCTTTCTTCCCCCCCCTTCATTTTATTCTATATCTTCTTTCTCTTCTTTCTTTTTTCTTTCTTACTTTTTTTTTTCTTTCTTACATTTCCTTTCTTTTTTAATATATATTTTCACTTTTCTTTCTCAGCCCAAGAGACTGGGTCGGTAGAATAGGTCCATTGTACCTCTGCAGAGAGGTAATACAACTCCCAAAAGAGTGTCCTGGATATGACATTAAATTGCATTTGATGGTAAGGCTCCAGTCTAGGGAATATAGAGTTCACCTTCACTGTCATTAATCCTTAGTCTATTCTGACCTGGAGTGGTGGTACCTGTTAGTGTCCCATATATCCGTCAAATAGAACTATTTAGTCTATGCTTGAAACAACTCATCCGTGTACAAACAAATGGCTGATGTTAAATCGAATTATTAGTATTGCATAGCAAATCTCAGAGCCATTTAACTGTGTGCAAACAAATCAGCTCCGGCTCGTTTAAAAATAATGTTACCGACAAACTATTCATTTACAAATCCTATACATTTGATTATAGTATATATATATATATATATAAACAGAATTTTGCATTAAATGATCTACGAGGGTTGATATGCCATCAAATACAACCAACAAACCAACTAACCTACAAATCAAACGTCTTCTTTTTCTTTTCTTTCTTCATTCTCTTTTTCTTTTTTCTTTTTTTTTCTTTTTTTCTTTCTTTCTTTATTTTTCTTTTCAGATTCTCTTTTTGAACATTTTCTTTCTTTCTTTCTTTCTTTCTTTCTCGATTCTATCTTAGAACATTTCTTTCTTTCTTTCTTTCTTTCTTTCTTTCTTTCTACGTTTTCCTTTTTTTCGCTTCTCTCTTTGAACATTGTTTCTTTCTTTCTTTCTTTCTTTCCTTTCAAATTTTTCTTTGAAAATTTTCTTTCTTTCTTTCTTTCTTTTCAAATTTTCTCTTTGAATATTTTCTTTCTTTCTTTCTTTCTTTCTTTCTTTGAACATTTCTTTCTTTCTTTCTTTCTTTCTTTCTCCTTTTTCTTTTTAGATTCTCTCTCTTTCTTTCTTTCTTTCTTTCTTAGAACATTTCTTTCTTTCTTTCTTAGAACATTTCTTTCTTTCTTCTTTTTCTTTTTAGATTCTCTCTTTGAACATTTTCTTTCTTTCTTTATTTCTTTTTTTCTTAGAACATTTCTTTCTTTCTTTCTTTCTCTTTTTTTCTTTTTAGATTCTCTCTTTGAACATTTTCTTTTTTCTTTCTTTCTTTCACCCGATAATAAAAGAACGTCTGGAGACAATTTATTCTAAAATATTTTTAGCTGCCGCCCTCACATGCCGTTGCTACTGACTTTGGAAAAAGAAAACAGATTTGTAGCGGATAAAATTTTTCAATACAATTTCAAATTCAGATTTTTTTTTCAAATTATCAGCGTCGATATTTCCGATTTTATCTGAAACACTTATGATTTATATGGCTACATTTGACACGTTAAAAACATTTGGCGTAGATATGTCAATTTTTATTTCTCCATCAGGGTCATAAAGTACAGAGTCTCTATGTTGAACGTAGATGTACATTTGTAGATAAACATATCTATTGATAGATATGAGCAGAATTTAATAGATAGATAGATAGATAGATAGATATGAACAGGCTCAATGATAGATAGATAGATAGATATGAACAGGTTCAGTGATAGATAGATAGATAGATAGATAGATAGATAGATAGATATGAACAGGTTCAGAGATAGATAGATAGATAGATAGATAGATAGATAGATATGTACAGGCTCAGTGATAGATAGATAGATTGATTGATAGATAGATAGATATGAACAGGCTCAGTGATAGATTGATAGATAGATAGATCCACCCTCAAAGATGATAGCTATCTTTTAACCCCCCAGCATCGTCTTATTTGATGCCTTCGATTTGACTGCATCGTCTCAAACAACTTTTCAAACCAGCAGCAACCGAGCAAACTTCAAAACACGGTTTACAAACGGGATGATGATGT
The DNA here is from genome assembly GCA_963585895.1 of Sepioteuthis lessoniana. Lineage (NCBI taxonomy): Eukaryota > Metazoa > Mollusca > Cephalopoda > Myopsida > Loliginidae > Sepioteuthis > Sepioteuthis lessoniana. The sequence goes on from CAUZXS010000150.1 coordinate 11,660, forward strand.
CTATACAAGTTTCTTTATACAAGTTTATCCTGTTTAAATCTCCCATGAAACTGCATGAGACTGAGGTTCGCAAACGTCACCCCTCCAAGAAGACGCCTGAACCAAAGATTCCAAAATTGTTCCCTTCGTCAGCTGTCGCTTCAAATTTTCACGAATTTTACGGCTATTCTCAGACGAGGCAAATCCTATTTTAAATGTCTTTCTCTTGTAACCTAACAAAAGGTTGCTGAACAAGAAATAACCAAAACGGAGGTTGAGAATGAAATGGGAATCTTTATAACATCAACAAAATACAATACTTGCCATCAGCACGAAGAAGGTAAACCGCTACTAGTAGTGACTACTTAGTCAGCAAAATTACCTGATATTTGTCTCTGTCTCCTACCAGACAGGACTTGACACAAGGTCAATGACCCGAAGGTCGATTATAGTGGGGGTCAGAAGAGGGGAAGGTCGGGTACGAGCCAAGGCTCGAACCCTACTGGTCTATGCTGGTCATCGGCCCACTTAATGCAATATGGACCTGATGAGCCTAGCTGGTCTTGGACCCAAAACTGAGTTCAGACACGCATGCCTGGTTATAGCTTAAACTGGACAGCAAGGTCCAGTGCTATACATGGGGGACAAAGGTGTCAATGTTTCAGCTCGCCCACCTGAAGTTGGCCCAACAGAAGCCTTTCGGCCTCAAGTCTACCAGGGAGCATTAACCTCCGGCACGGATGCCAGACAGTCCGCTGAACAGCCAGCAAATTACCAACCCTCACAATAGTATCCAACGTATTTGTAAGGAATGGGACATACCCATTATTGTTCACCGGCAGGGTATATAACAGTTATGAATCAAGAATTTGCACTGGCCAAGGTGATAATGCTAGAATACAACACTTTCTCAACACAAATCAATTTGCAATTTTATTCTTAGTATTGTCTTTGCAATGTTTCCTTGGTTTGTGTTGAGGACGCTTGTCCTATCAAAAAGTTCAGTGGAGGAGGAAGTGTAATTAGAAATAATTAGGATGGAGGTTTTAAATGTAAATGATATATCTTACTTTTTTGGTAGGATCGGTAAGGAGAACATTTTTTTTCGATAAGGTTTTTTCGTATATGTTCATCTATCTTATAATTACTATGAAATTGGTTTTTGTAATAAAGGTTTATAGATTGTTTATGGTTTATGATATTGTCTATGTTATGTTGTTAAGTTTTATTAATGAAAAGTTTAATTTTTGTATCAACAATGTAGTTGGGAAACACATTATTAATAAGATTTTTTAAATATTTTTAAGCTCGTTAACGAAGATAGTTTCAGAGGAAAATAATAGTTTAGCTCTGGAAATAAGTATTTTTATGATTGCTCTATTATAACGGAAGGAGTATTCACTATGGAAATTGAGGGTGCAGGGATTAATGTTGGAAGGTTTTTTTTATATGTAAAAAAAGTAAAGTTAGCGACCATAGTCGAGGGTGACCCGAAGGCTCCCTTTTCGATAGCTACTACACCAAGGTGTAGGGGAGGGCGCTACTCCATTCCCAGGATTGCTCCACTTTACCCTTGAACCGTACCTTATAATGCTGAGTGTTAAGCAAGGTGGTATCAAGTACCATTTTTAAAGTCTTTGGTATGACTCGACCTGGGATTGAACCCAGGTCTCCCGGGCCATTGGCGAACACTCTAACCGCTGGGCCAATGTCTCGGTCAATATTGCTTGTGTCTATAAGTACACCAAGAAATGGTTGGTTGGTTGGTTGGTTGGGTTTTGTGGCATATCAACCTTTGTAGGTTATTTAACGCCAAATCCATTTTTATGTTAATAATCTGTTCTTTTTAAAACAATTCAGTTTAGCATGAGCACACAGTTTAATGGTCAAGAACATTTCTATTTCAAACTATTCAAGCAGTTATATGTAACAATTCTGTTAAGTGTAAATACAGTTTTAATGTCATCAAGCACATCACCGTAGAACGTACATTGATAGATATTACGAAACTAAGTCTCTCAAGATGGTTCAAACGAGATACAAAAAGAAGCTCAATACCAACGCATTTCCAAACAGGAGCCAGATTTTCTATTTGATCAAGAACTTTGAATCTTATGTCATTTGTGAAGACCAAAGGGCAACGGGTTCCTCATCATTTGGGTTTCTGATCACTCAGGAGGAATGTGCACACATTATCAACAACTTTACACAATGCCTTCAACTGAACGGCGGACATCAGGAACATATTCTCTTGGGCTCTTCTTGATATTTTTGGTTCATATGTGAGACTAAATAGTCACAGATTCTAAAATGCTTTCCTTTTCCATTTCAATAAATGTAACTTTCATTCTTGTCTTTTATTGGAATCATTTTTGAGATGAGGTTTCTTAATCTGAGAATTAATTTTTTATTTATTTATTAATCTGAGAATTAATTTTTATTTATTTGGCTTGGGTAGGATTTGAAACCTCTATCTTCTGACAATGCTCACTTGGAACCGTAGAGACTCAACGCCTCTATCCGCTGCGCCACGGGCCCCGAAGGGCGATCAAAGATGGATTTTTTGGTCTTATAAATCCTTATCTGGTCTTCCAGAGTCAGGTCCGTACCGAATTTTTGTACTTGTCTTTAATTGGAATCATTTTGAGATGAGGTTTCTTAATCTGAGAATTAATTTTTATTTATTGCGGACTTTTTGTCCTCATCTTGGTAGGTTTTTTTTTTTTTTTTTTTTTTTGTGTTGTTTCTTCTTTCACTACGTTTCGGCCAAATTTCACCTCTGGCCTTCTTCAGGTGATTTACCGCAACCTCGGATAGGAATGCAGAGTCTTGTAACCGTATCCCCAGTAATTACTGCCTTCCATAGTTGTTGTCTATCGCACCACGTTTTTGACCAAGTAAACCTCTGGCCGGCTTGGGTAGGATTTGAAACCGTTTATCTTCTGACAATGCTCACTTGGAACCGTAGAGACTCAACGCCTCTATCCGCTGCATCACGGGCCCCGAAGGGCGATCAAGGATGGATTTTTTGGTCTTATAAATCCTTATCTGGTCTTCCATAGTCGGGTCCGTACCGAATTTTTTTACTTGTCTTTAATTGGAAGTCCGCAATAAATAAAAATTAATTCTCAGATTAAGAAGCTTCATCTCAAAAATGATTCCAATTGGGGCCCGTGGCGCAGCGGATAGAGGCGTTGAGTAATTACTGGGGACACGGTTACAAGACTCTGCATTCCAATCCGAGGTCGTGGTAAATCACCTGAAGAAGGCCAGAGGTGAAATTTGGCCGAAACGTAGTGAAAGAAGAAACAACACCAAAAAAAAAAAAAACCTACCAAGATGAGGACAAGAAGTCCGCAATAAATATAATTTTCATTCCTTTCTTATTTGAGGTTCTTGATTTGTGCCCGATTATTTTATTTTAAAAATTGTGAAACGCTCCATACATACATACATACATGCATACATACATACGCAAATACATTCAAACACGCATACAAACGAACAAACAAACAAACATACATACATACATAAACAAATATCCACAAACACATACATACATACATACGCAAATACATTCAAACAAACAAACAAACAAATATACATAACAAATATCCACAAACACATACGCACATGCATATTGCTCAGTTGGCTGGGGCTGTAGAATACACCGACTGCATCTTTGCAGAGGGATAAGACTCTCCCAACGAGTGTCCTATTTATGACACTAAATTTATTTATTGCTAAATAAAAACAGACCAGGGAAACATTTTCTTTGTGTTCTAATTCTATAATATTTTCCTGGATAGGAGATTACTTCTTCCTGTAACAAGGAATGACCGTTCTAATAAAATGGATTTGTAGAAGATGAAGACAATCTTGGTATACAAAGTTGAATTATAAAGTATCAAAACAGAAGGTTTAATTTTTTTCAATTTCAAAATCTAAAAGTTAAGCAATTCATCTTATGACTTTCATATACCTGAAAGCGTTAAGACTGTTATAAAAGCTCGAGGAGGGACATTTAAAGAAATGATTTTTACTATAAAATGCTATAGAAATGATTTTTACTATAAAAATGCATTGGAAATGAATTTTACTATAAAAAAGCATTGGAAATGAATTTTACGATAAAAATGCATTGGAAATGAATTTTACGATAAAAATGCATTGGAAGTGATTTTTTTTTTCTATAAAAAGCATTCGAAATTGTTTTTACTGTAGAAAAGCAATGGAAATGATTTTTACTATAAAAACACAGTGGAAATGATTTTTTATATAAAAATGCATTAAAAATTATTTTTACAATAAAAATGCACTGGAAATGAAAAAAAAATTGAATTTCCTCTAAGTGAACTAGATCTGTACATTTTGTCTCGGTTAGTAGATCCTGTGAAATTAGGTAACAAGAAAAATAATTGTTATATTTTGACCTTCGACCCGGCCCAAAAATACTATTCCAAGGTGATACACCGGAAGGAAGTGACACATTCCAAAGGCCAGTAATCGAAAGAGATCGCGTGGGCGGATTAAGGCTTATGATATGGGACAAGGTAAAGGTCTCATTGTGTCATTACAGTCATGCACCGGAAGAGAGTAACCTCTGAACTGCATGACAGTTATTTCCGCTTGATGACGATTAAACATCCGATTCAAAGATCCAGTAGGCGATCGTGTGGGCGTTGAGTTATTATTTAACTCAGTTGAGTTTGGGTCCCAGAGCAGTTGCCAGTCGAATTCCAGACAGTAGAGACCAGATGTGTGAGGGAAGGCCACACCCGACCGAGGGGGCACTCGGAAAACCCCCGATGCAGTTGCCAGCAGACGTCCAGACAGCCAGAGACCAGATGTGGTAGGGAAGGCCACACCCGACCGAGGGGGCCCTCGGAATTCCCTGATGGAGTAGACCCCAACATCAGGAGAACAAGAAAGACACAACGTGACGGTCATAACAGTGGGGTCAAAATATTCCATTTATGTTCGGTCTCCCGCACCCACTCACATGCAACCCTTCAACAACCCTTTCGAACCCTTGCAATAAAGACAGAGAGGTAAATATAATTGAAAAGAACTCTTCATGCATCTTCCTTCCTGCATCTTAATTGTCACTGCGTCGTAATTATTGTGTCGTTATGACACGGCACATGACTATACAACATTTGTCCGATTTGGTGCTTGTGCCAACAGAGTTCTTCAAGGATTCAAAACGAACCTGGTTGCCGTAAACGACAGTTTTTAAGCATCACAACACGACATCAACGACAAGGACAAGGAAAAATGCTGGAATTGAAAGAAGTAAAAAAAACAAAAAAAAAAAAAAAAAAACAAGAACAAACGAGCAACAAACAGATGAACAGACTGACGCGAAAAGAAAGAAAGAAAAGAAAGGAAGAAAACAATGCAACGTGCTGGAAGAAAAGATGAAAAAAAAAAGAAGAAAAAAATTTGTAAGTTTATTGCTGCATTCTTATAACTCTATCTCTCTGTCTATTATTCTTGATTATAATTGTCAAAGATTAGTTGTAATGACAAGGGCCTTTCTAGAAGCATAAAATTGGAAATAATTTTTTAAAAAATGTGTGATCCCTCGATAAAAATTGAAATTACTGCTATGTGTAATATTGTATCGTAGTGAGGGAGGAAAAAAGAAGGGAACAAAGATGGCTGTGGGACAGTCATTGTCCATTTTTTGATAGACAGCTTATCGTAAACAATAAATTTTATGATAGATTTTATCAATGGGATTTTTTATCGTAAATAGGTCTTTGTGAGAAAAAAAAATCGTTGTAACTTTTCATTGGTCCAGACAAGTGGTGATTGGAAATGAGAATTTTAATCCGAGAAATGTAATCCTGGGAGCATCAACGGGATGCTCATGAATTTCACACATTGGTGGTTTGAATAATGCGCATATACTTTTCCGATATTTATGAAGTTGGGAGAATCGATATTTTCGGCGCTGGTAGAATCAGGCCGGTTGTTTTGCTGTGGAAATTGTTGATATCAATTATTGAAGACATAGGTATTGTCTTGAAAACGGTCTTGCCGTGGAGGCAGAGTAACTAAGAGACAGATGTTTTTTGTGTCTGACGTGGCAGACAGGTATTTTGTGAGTTCCCCCTGGAGTGAAGCTTTGAAATTGTTATTGGGGAAGATATTTTGAAACAGGGTTTTGGATGTAATTAAGAGATGCGCAAAATTTTGACAGAACCAAGTGTGGCGAAGATTCGCAGATTCGGAAATATTTTGAATTGGGAAATGTTGGCAGAATTTATAAAAGTTTGGGTTGTTTAGAAAAAAAAAACGGGATATTTCGTGAAAAGAAAAGAAAAAAGGAAGAAGAAGAATGCTCGTAAGCTATTGAGAAAGTTGTATTATAAATCAGGCTTAATTTATGGTACTGTAGACTGAAATGGAATAAACTGGGAAGCGAACCTATAGTTATCGTGTTAAGGTAAAGACAGAGAGGTAGATATAAGGTTGAAAAAAAAAAGGGACATTGAATGAGCAATTTATTGTGAAAAAAAAAGAAAAAAGAAATGAAAACCAAAACAAAAACAAAAAGCTACAGGACAATGAAAATGGAGAAAAAGAAAAAAAAAACAAAAAGAAAAAAAAAAGAAAGAGAAACTTGAACATTGTTGAACACAGCATATGGAAAAAAAGAAAGAAAGAAAGAACAGATATTTTTAGTAAAATAGACAGTACATCACTACATAGATTGAAAAAAAAGAAGAAAAGAAAACTGAACATTTTTGAACTGTGATTGTAATATTGTTTTGTCTTGTTGCAAAGTGAAACTTTTTGAGTTTGTTTGAGTTTAAAGGCGACATTAGAAAATTTTTTTTCCTGTTCATATTATGAAATTTGACGAAAACCATTAACAGAGGATTTTATTCTAGGTTTAATGATATTTGTAATTATATTGATTCTAAAATTTTCTTTTTTAGAATTTGGGGTTTTCGTGGAATAGGAAATATTTTCTTGGGGGGGGGTTCTGTTTTTGAGGAAATCGGTGGCTGACGCGAGAATAGGACAGACATTCATCCAATTGGTTTCAGATTGTTGATGGGTAGACGGCAAAGAAAGCAATTCTATCGGAGAATTCGCCGGCTCATGAAGCTGTTCTATTTTTAGTTTGGAGTTCCGAGAATGGAATAAGAGAAAAAAGGCGTGGCCTACTACAAAATTTTGTGGATGATGTCTAAGTCTTTCAGTCACGATGGTGTTTTGGATTCGTGTGTGATTTGGCAAAGTGAAACGAATCTGGGAAAGGCGAGGTGCCTATATATTGGTAGCCACGAGGGTTCCTGATTAAATTGAAAAGAAACCCGGCGCGGGTTTGATCAGGTAAAGCATGTTTCCTCAGGGGCTTGCAAACCAATGTGCATAGAAACAGAAACTTAATTAAAAAAAAAAAAAAGGGTAACACATTGCTAATTAGTATTTTGCGTGGACTATTTTAGGTGGTTTACAGCATGGGTGCCAGTTTGTGATACATTCGGATGTATTGTGATACTTTGTTTTGGGCCATGATTTTTGTGGATTTTTGTGGAATGCTTTGAGCCTTGAAGATATTGTGTTTTAGTTTATGGAATTCTCCGGTTACTCCAGGTAGGAACCTGTTGAGCAAAGAACTGGAGTGTGGTCATGAGGAATCCAGGCGAAATGTATTGCTGGAATGACCAGGGTCACTAAGTTTGTGACCAGGATATGGACCAGAGTATGGTCCTTTTAGGGTTTTGAAATTTCTTCAAGGAATTATGGAGGGCCCGTTGTGTTGAGAAGATAAAAAAATGCATCCGTATGGTACCTTGATGCACACATGTCAAGATGGCCAACCACGCAAAGATAGTAAGAGAAATTTAGATAATAATTAGCCGGGCAAGTGTTACATAGAGAGAAGGTCGCCTTCTAAGTAAGATTTTGTTTGCTGTGGTTCAAGTGATTCTTTTTTATGTTTTCAGTCATTATTGTCCTTTGTAAATTATTCTGTAAAATATGTGTGAGGTGATGGAGACGAACGGGAAGAAAATTCCACATGTGGAATTTTGAAAAATAATTTACGGATGAATGTTATATTTTGACCTTCGACCCGGCCCAAAAATACTATTCCAAGGTGATACACCGGAAGGAAGTGACACATTCCAATGGCCAGTAATCGAAAGAGATCGCGTGGGCGGATTAAGGCTTATGATATGGGACAAGGTAAAGGTCTCATTGTGCCATTACAGTCATGCACCGGAAGAGAGTAACCTCTGAACTGCATGACAGCTATTTCCGCTTGATGACGATTAAACATCCGATTCAAAGATCCAGTTGGCGATCGTGTGGGCGTTGAGTTATTATTTAACTTAGTTGAGTTTGGGTCCCAGAGCAGTTGCCAGTCGAATTCCAGACAGTAGAGACCAGATGTGGTAGGGAAGGCCACACCCGACCTAGGGGGCACTCGGAAAACCCCCGATGCAGTTGCCAGCAGACTTCCAGACAGTCGAGACCAGACGTTGTAGGGAAGGCCACCCCCGACCGAGGGGGCCCTCGGAAAAGCCCCGATGGAGTGGACCCTAAGACCTCTGGTTGAGCATCTAAGAGAACAAGAAAGACACAACGTGACGATCATAACAGTTGGGTCAAAATATGAAGTTTATGTTCGGTCTCCAGCAACCTCTCACATGCAAACCTTTCGAACCCTTGCAATAAAAGTGAGAGGTAAATATTTTTCTAAAGAAGCCTTCATGTGTCTTCCTTCAGCCGTTTTCCTTCATGCGTCTGTCTTTGATGTTGTGTCGTTGTGATGCATGAACGTGTAAATGACTATACAACATAATTATATAAAGTGTTCAAAGAAGACCTCTTAATTGCCACCCAGGGAAATATTTTATGAAGAAAAAATGTTCAGCTATTAAAACATGTTTCGCGTTTTATTTGTTATTAGTTTATTTACTTTGATAAAGAATATTGTTTTAGATTATTGACATCTATGTCTGAAAGAATTTAGGTTGTTAATTAAAGGACACAGAGGGGCAACTAAGAATTCCTAATTTTTTGTTATCTCCTCGGTTTTGGGTCATTCCATATTATTTTCCTTTGCGTGTAATGGGAAAGATTTTACTAACAATTCAGATAACTTAATCTAGCTTAAGGTATATTTTAAGAAGCCAGAATGTCTCGTTATTAAATAAGAAATGTTTAGTCCCTAACTGTTATTGATTCATTTACTGCTAAATAAAAAAAAATCAACGTAAAAATCCTCTAAATGTGCTAATTCTAAAATCTTTGCTCGTGATAACGGAAATAGGGTAGCAAAAACAATTTAGATCAAGAGTTCAAAGGTCTGTTAATTGCTATTCAGGGAAGTAGGAATCACTTTGATAAAGAATTTTACTTTAAATTGGTTAAATCCATGACTGAAAGAATTAAGTAAAGTAAAGTTGGTGAACTTAGTCGAGGGTGATACGAAGGCTCCCTTTTCGATAGCTACAATACTGAGGTGTAGGGGAGGGCGCTACTCCTTTCCCTGAATTGCTTCACTTTACCCTTGATACGTGCCTTATAATGCTGAGTGTTAAGTAAGGAGGTGTCAAGTACCATTTTAAAAGTCTTTGGTATGATGCGACCTGGGATTGAACCCAAGTCTCCCGGACCATTGGAGAACACTCTACCCACTAAGCCGATAATACTGCCATAAAAACTCAAGGAAGGGGCACTAAATATTAATTCTAATTTTTTTGTTTAATGAATTCTCAAAGTTTCCCTTCAACATTGGGTTATTCCATAATATTTTCCTCTGCATTGTTTGAACAAAAAGATGCCATTAATTTAAATAAAGAATTTAATTTAGTGTGTTTAAGAAATATTTTATGAAGCAAAAATGTTCAGCTATTAAAGAAAAAATGTTTTGCGTCTTATTTGTTAATAGTTTATTTACTGCTAAAAACATCCACTGATTGTGGTAATTATATATTTTTTGTCACGGGTGATAAATCCTCTTCTTGTCGAGCGAGCTAATTTGTTGTTTTTTTTTTTTAAATATGCAATTAACAGTAGAGTGTTGAGAAAGACGTTAGTTGTTCCCAGTCAACTGTGTCTAAAATCTGGTGCAAATACAAAAGAACTTGGGTAGTTTTAAAAAATAATTTAAAAATTGGTCGACCCCGAAAGACATAAAAGTGTCAGTTCATAAAACGCAAAACAAAATGCCTTGAAAACAGCAAATGGATAACAAACAATATTTTTTCTTGAGAGTTTCCGTTGTTAACGTGCTGGACTGAGATATTAGAGTTAGTGAGTTCAAACTCCAGTCGCACAATTTCGTTCATTTTCGGATTAATACTCTCAGGAAATGTATAAACTCCCTCCCAGGTAATTCTATAATTTTTGCCAGGGTTTGTAGATCATTTAAAATAGATTAGCAAAGGTAATTAGAAATGTAATTGATTTTTTCAATAAAAATGCATTAGAAATGATTTTACTGTAAATTGCTGTTAAAATGATTTTACTATAAAAATGCAGTGGAAAGGGTTTTTTTTAAATAAAAATGCATTGGAATTGATTTTTACGGTAAAAATGCTGCGGAAACGATTTTACAATAAAAACGCATTGGAAATGCTTTTTGCTATAAAAATGCATTTGAAATGATTTTTATTATAAAATGCTGTGGAAATGATTTTTACCATAAAAATGCAGTTGAAATGATGTTTATTATTAAAAAAGCATTGGAAATGATTTTTATAGTAAAAATGAATTGGAAATGATTTTACTATAAAAATACATTAGAAATAATTTTGCTATAAAATACGATAGAAATGTTTTTTACTATAAAAATGCATTGGAAATGATTTTTACCATAAAATGCATTAGAAATAATTTTGCTATAAAATCCATTAGAAATGTTTTTTTACTATAAAAATGCATTGGAACTTATTTTTACTGCAAAAATGTATTGGAAATGATTTTTACAATAAAAATGCGTTGGAAATGATTTTTACTATAAAATACATTAGAAATTATTTTTACAATTAAAATGCATTGGAAATGATTTTTACTGTCATCATCATCTTCATTGTACGGCTTTCCCTGACCCTTTCTCGCCACTCTAATGTCCATCGCTCCAGGAAGGTCTTCCAGGCAAAATCCTGTATTGGTACTGAGCTGCTGTAGATTGGTTTTAGCTGGTCGTCCAACCCTTGCCCGTCCATGTGAAGGGTTCTACAGAAGTACATCGCTTATGATTTTGTCCTTACTTCCCCAGCAGTGGCCTGCATATGTGGTTCGTCTAATTTGGTTGGTTTTAGGGATGGGCGGTAGGTGGCCCTACAGCTGCTGTTTTGTGCGTTGCGGCCTCCAGGACTTGTCCAATACAGCTCGTAGCATTCTTGTGTAATTGCTGTCAAGCTTTTTTTCCATACGCTTAGTCAGCGTTTACGTGGTTCATCCATATAGCAGTATTGACACGACCCCTGCTTAGAAAAAACTGCGTTTTATTTTATCGGTCAGATCTGACTTTCATATGACCTATAGCATATCGATAGCTGTCCATGCCTTTGCTAGTCACGTACTGATGTCATTTTCGGTTGATGAGACGCTGCTCCCGGGGTAGGTGAACTTGTGCATTAGTTTCAGAGAACCACCGTTTCGTGTGGAGATATCACCTCTTTGATTAAAGAGCATGAATCTTCTTTTGTCGGCGTTGACATGGTGACCTATGCCACCAGCTGCCTGTTCCAGACTATTAGCAGGGATTCGCCCTGGGCGGGTGTTTTTGCCAGAAGCGCTTTGACATTGGCGTAATCAGCGTCCATAAACGGGTGTGCTACAAGGAGATACGTTAGCCCCATACCTGTTTATTATCTGCCTAGACTTTGTGCTTCGAACGTCTATAGATTTAAGGAATGAAAACAGCTTTACGCTGGCAAAAGAAAGACTCAGAAGGTACCACACAAAAACTATTTTTACTCTAAAAATGCATTGGAAATGATTTGTACAATAAAAATGCATTAGAAATGATTTTTACTATAAAAATGCATTGGAAATGATTTTTACTCTAAAAATACATTGGAAATGATTTTTTACTATAAAAATGTAGTAGTATGATTTTTACTATAAAAATGCATTGGAAATGATTTTTACAATAAAAATGCATTAGAAATGATTTTTTCTATAAAAATGCATTGGAAATGATTTTTACTCTAAAAATACATTGGAAATGATTTTTTACTATAAAAATGTAGTAGTATGATTTTTACTATAAAAATGCATTGGAAATGATTTGTACAATAAAAATGCATTAGAAATGATTTTTACTATAAAAATGCATTGGAAATGATTTTTACTCTAAAAATACATTGGAAATGATTTTTTACTATAAAAATGTAGTAGTATGATTTTTACTATAAAAATGCATTGGAAATGATTTTTACAATAAAAATGCATTAGAAATGATTTTTTCTATAAAAATTTATGAGAAATGATTTTACTATAAAAATGCATTAGAAATGATTTTTTACTATAAAAATGCATTGGACAATGATTTTACTATAAAAATACATTGGACAATGATTTTACTATAAAAATGCATTGGACAATGATTTTACTATAAAAATGCATTGGACAATGATTTTTGATATAAAAATGCATTAGAAATGATTTTTACGATAAAAATGCATTAGAAATGATTTTTTACTATAAAAATGCATTAAAAATGATTTTTACTATAAAAATGCATTAGAAAAGATATTTACTATAAAAATGCTTTAGAAATGATTTTTACTATAAAAATGCATTTGAAATGATTTTTTACTATAAAAATGCATTAGAAAAGATTTTTTACTATAAAAATGCATTAGAAATGATTTTTTACTATAAAAATGCATTGGAAATGATTTTACTATAAAAATGCATTAGAAATGATTTTACTATAAAAATGCATTAGAAATGATTTTTACGATAAAAATGCATTAGAAATGATTTTTACTATAAGAATGCATTAGAAATGATATTTACAATAAAAATGCATTAGAAATCATTTTTACTATAAAAATGCATTGAAAATGATTTTACTATAAAAGAAGTATTGGAAATGATTTTTACTCTAAAAATGCATCAGATGATTTTTCTATAAAAATGCATTGAAAAAAAGGAACATTCTCTAAGTGTGTTAATTCTATAAATTTTGTCTAGGTTGGTAGATCATATGATATAGAAAAAAAATTATTAGATCAAGAGTTCAAAGAAGCTGTCTTAATGGCCATTCAGGGAAATTGGAATCACTTTGATAGAGAATATTGCTTAGAATTAGTGAAATTCAAGCCTAAAAGAATTAAGGCTGTCGTGAAAGCTTGTTTATATTTAAGCCTTTGTGAAATGGTCCTTATTGTTTAGCGAGGGGGAACCATTTTGTACGGGGTTTTTGGCCTGGATGATTTTAGCTGGAGAAGTTGGTTTGTTAGTAGCGAGGGAAAGTTTGTTGTTAGCGAGGAAGATGGGTGTAACGTGTGTGTGTTTACGTTGTGTTGTTTTCTCGCTTCGTTTGTAAGGTCCCTCGCTAATAGTTGTTAGGAAATAAAAGGAGGAGGATGAAGAAGAAGTAAGATGGCGATAGTCGAAAGGTGTTTTTATGAATAAGGTTTTTATTTGCAGCATGGAATATTGGGTTTGCTTTTGGTGCTGCAAGACTCGTGGAGAAGTTATGCTTATTGAGACGAAATTGCGTTATGAGAAGTTGAGAATGGCAGCGTGTGTCGTCGGACGTGTGAGGGGTTGTGTTTTTTGCATTTTTTGACGAAAGACATGTTGCAGTTGTAGGAATTGAACTTTGGATGTCACCGTGAGTTTCGTGTCTGGTATTTGGGGGAGAGTGGGCGTTATCTCCAAGCGTGTCGAGAGCGGGATTACGCTCAGATCGACAATATGAACCAGCAATTTTTGTTCTGTTTTTCTTTGAGAAACCCTGAATTAAATGTTCATCATTGAGTACTTCCTCTTATTTTTAAATATATTGGACGCTACTTTTCGGACATCTCTTTTAAATCAATGGTTACTCTCGTGTTAAACATTAGATTAGATTCCGTATCTTCCCAAGCACCCTCTTGTTTAGGGTACATTTTTAGACTTGTCTCCAATTTCATTCCCTAATTGATTAAAAGGAGCAGGGCTTCGTGGTCTGCCGCCGCTATCTAAATCATTTTTCATAAGATGGATATTTCGAGCATGATCGGTGAGAAATATTCCTTTTTTTTTCTATGGAAGCACAGAACTACAGTAATTATTTGACATTTGGTTGTGTTCCCCGTTAGTGTACTTGAGTTGTTTGTCTCCCATTTTAGCACGTAATGGTTTCGTTAGCTCAGTTCTTACTTGAATATTATTTCTATTCTTCACTTCCTAAAGTTGTTTTTACTTTGGATCACCTCATTTTATCAAAGAACCGTCTGCTATTTTGTGTTTATTTAGCCGGCGTCATCTTCAGTTATATTTGGCTTCCAGCCCCTGCCTACGTTTCTATAGATTATTCTCCACACGTGTTTATCAAACTGTATTTTATTTCTTTATCAGTTTTTCCTTTTTCTGGCGGTTAATAAACCTGTTGACCAGACTTTTAATTATCAAAAGGTATCTTGCTCATTATCAAGGGAATGCACACGTTTCTCCGAAACGGACGCAAGTCATCAGTGATGCACTGTTACTGTTTCGTTATTTTTGGGGCACCTTTGGTGGTGTAATGGTTAGCAAGCTTGACGAGCAAGCTGACACGACTGAGTTTGAGTCTCATTGGGTTCCCCATTCATTCGGCCTTGTGCCACATCGAAGCAAAGAGCTTCGTAAATTACTCTACCGTTACGTTATTTTTCCTCTGTCGCCAGAATTTTCAGTACCTCTGACAAAAGAACAATTTAAGGGAATTAGTTTTACTATTTTTTTAATTAAAGACCATTAGTGTTATTGTGGAGGTGCCTGTGGTTATCGTCGCAAGATATGGACACGGCGACACGAGTTCAAATCCTGGGCCTGACTGATTGCATTTCACATTGCACTAATACCCTTGGGAAAGGTATGAATCCATTTATTCTCCCTCCAGCTATGGGTAAATAGTAGGGCAGACTAGGTTCTTCATCCTTGGTGAGGCAACTAGTCTAGGAGAAGGAAAACTCTGAATTCAAACCTGTTAAACTCCGCTTGAAAACTGACCTTGTGTCATATCCTGCCCGAGCGTAGGGGTTGGGTAAATAGGATTAGTGTTATCGTGATTTATATAGAATCATGAACGTATCCCATGATCGAACTTCAAAAAGCAATTAGGACCAAAATATGTTTTGTTATGGTATTTGTTGCCCCATACTTTCGCTTTTCTCCTTCCGCCTCAATCTTCTCTTTCCCATCACTTCCACTTATTCTATCCCCTCCCTTTCTCCCGCCCCCTCTCGAAGCGAAGAATTAAGGATAAACGAGGCGAGACTTGACGTGAATTCATGTGCAAACGAGATCACATGTTGAACACGAGTCGTCCTTTTTGAAAGCCGGAAGCTCTTGGTATTGATCGCACACTATGCAGTCCCCTGGGGTTAAAGGCTAATTCGTGACCCACGGCTTTTCTGTCTACCGACAGAGGGCCGAGATCCAATTATAGTTTACAAGGCAACGCCAGCTCGAACCCAACCACCTCCACAACTTCCTGTGTCACTTCCACGTAGCTTCGGTCGATAATAGTTAATAGACATGAAAACTCTGGGGTTAATTTGCTTCAAGGGGAAAACATGAAACAGCCTTTACGTATCAATCGTGCTTATAAACAGGTTCCTATTTGCTTATCCCAATGGTGAAGAAAAGGTACGAGAGGATACATTTATTAGCGCAGACTGATTCTATAGACGGTGTAATGGCTTTATGTAGAATTACCAAATATAGTATATATATATATATATATATATATATATATATATATATATATATATATATATATCATCATCATCATCATCATGTCGCGCTGGAAGCATGGATATATCCCTGACCCTCTCTCGCTACTCCTCCCTATCGTTCATCGCCCTAGGCAGGTCTTTAGGACAACATCCCGTATCCTCACATAGCTGCTGGAACCAGACATGCAGGACACTGCTGGAGAAGTAGAGACGAACTCATAAGAGATGTACTCTTATGGACCCCCAAACATGGCCGTGCAAAAGCAGGACGACCAGCACGAGCATATATATATATATATATATATATATATATATGTGTGTGTGTGTGTGTGTGTGTGTGTGTGTGTGTGTGTGTGTGTGTTTATTGAACCCAGAGAAAGGTCTTATCATAAAGAATTTGTTTCTCATTGGGGAAGGAGGATTTCTGACCACTGTGAAGGGGCTTTTAAATTTCAAAATTTGAAAAGAAAAAGAATTATAGCTCCATTTTGTTTATCAAAATATTTAACTGAGTTTTTTTATAATAATAATATAGAATTTTTTTAAATATCATCGATTCAAAATCAAACTTTCAGATAATAAGCTAATTTTGGGGAAAAATTGCCCGTTTGAATCTTAGAAAAGCAGCAGTTTCCTCCGGTACTTTTACGCTAAACAGTACACCCCTTCAGACGGTGTTCCAAATGTAAACGTCCCACCGAATTTCTTGTCCCAAGCCACCAAGTTGCCTTTTGTCTGTATTTCAATAGTACAAATATTTCGGCAGTACCCTTTATCAGCCCAGTCGGCTGAGGCAGTAGAATACACAGACTGCATCTCTGCAGGTGGGGGGGGGGCAAGGCTATCCCAATGAGTGTCCTGATATGACCATCTAATGGTAAAGCTCCAGTCTTGGAGCTCTAGGAAATGTGGACAACCTCTTCATTGCCATTACTCCCAGTTCTACTCTCACCCGGTGCGGTGTACCTGACAGGGTTCAGTTTATCACTTATTTAAAGTGTTTGATATTTAACTGTGTGCAAACAAATGACTAATGTTGAATTGTTAGAAATAGAACCCTTTGACCATTTAACTGTGTCTAAACAAATAATTATCTAATCAAACTTTTAGTGATACATAGCAATACTGCGAAGCATTTAACTGTGTGCAAATAAATGAGTAATGTTAAATAGAATTATTACAGTTAAATAGCGATACTTATAATCACTTCCCTTTCTGTAAACAAATGATTAATACGAAACAGAATTATTGCTATTAGATAGCAATAATTGAAACTATTTAGCTGTGTAGAAATAATAGCAAGATTAGTGTACAAACAAATTAGTTTCATTTAAAAATGAAACTATCAACAATTTATTCACTTACAAATCAGATGTATATCCATTTAAAAGTGTGTAAACAAATGACTGATGTTAAATTGTTACTTTTACATGGCAACCATTTAAATGTGTAGGGAAAATAATCAATTGGTTGTAGAATTATTCTTGTGAGCTTGAAATACTTTAAACGATTTAGAGATGTGTGCGAGGAAATGTGCTCAGGCATATTTAAAAACATTATCTACAAAATGTGTTTACAAATCATATATATTTAATATATATGTATTACGAGGATTTGGCATTATAATAACTTACAATGGTTGCTATGCCATAACAGCCAACGAAACAAGATCATATATATATTTAGTATATATGTATAAAGAGGATTTGGCATTAAATAACCTACAATGGTTGATATGCCATAAAACCCAACCAAACAAAATCATATATATTTATCATATATGCAAAAAGAGGATTTGGCTTTAAATATCATTTTTGCATTTTTAAACATCCATCGTTGACTTAACATCGCTAATATCACCCGTCATGGTCCTGATGATGGTTCAGTAGAACCGAAACGCTACAGTGTCAACTTCTCAATAAATCTCTCCTTCCACTTCGATTACCTAGTTATCAATTTTTCTACATATTGTCGGATTACAATCTTTTATTCACTTTCATATTTAGTATATATGTTTAAAGAGGATTTGGCATTAAATAACCTACAATGGTTGATATGTCATAAAACCAAACCAAACAAAACCATATATATTTAATGTATATGTATATAGAGGATATGGCATTAAATAACCTACAGTGGTTGATATGCCATAAAACCCAACCAAACCAAATCCTATGTAATTAATATATATGAATAAAGAGGATTTGGTATTAAATAACCTAAGTGGTTGATATGCCATAAAACCCAACAAAACCAAATCATATATATCTAATATATATGTATAAAGAGGGTTTGGTATTAAATAACCAACAGTGGTTGATATGCCATAAAACCCAACAAAACCAAATCATATATATCTAATATATATGTATAAAGAGGATTTGGTATTAAATAACCGACAATGGTTGATATGCCATAAAACCCAAACCAAACCAAATCATATATATTTAATATATATATATAAAGAGGATTTGGTATTAAATAACCTACAATGGTTGATATGCCATAAAACCCAGCCAACCAACCAACCAAACATATCATTCAATGAGAGTTCTGAACATAACTCCAACCAGTTCTTGAAAATTTTGTAAATTATTGTTACTGCTAAACTTTTATATCATTTCAATTCTTGGAGAGTCCGTAGTAGCGGTTGTCATTTTCAAAGTAAATTCTTTGGTTAACACTTTCGACAAAAATGAGGGGGGAATGGGTATCCTATTTGACGTAAAAGTAATGTAGCAGACTGATCCCACTTTTTGAAAATTTCCATAAAAATTGGTTTGCAATCTGAAAGTTTTTTTCTTGATGTTATTCCGTAAAATAATTTGCAGAATGATCCACGACCAAAATTTCAGAAATCAGGGACCCAACAGTAAACGTCCACCAAATATTTATTTACTAATACAACCTCATGAATTAGCACTCTTAAAAAGTAAGTGCTATCTTTAAAGATATCACTTGCTCAGTCGGCTGGGAATGTAGAAAACACCGACTGTACCTCTGCAGAGGGGTTAGACGCCCCTCCCCCAACGAATGTCCTGTATATGACACTAATCAATCTGATGGTGAGGTTCCAAAGATGCTGGAGCTTGGGGAATGCGGAGTACCCCTTTATTGCCATCGCTCCCAGGTCCACTCTGGCCCGGAGTGGTAGCACATGTTATGGGTACTATCTGTGGGTTAAATAGAACTAACGGCATACTTATGCTAAACTGAATTGTTAGATTAAACTGAATAGCTTGAAATGGAAATGTTTTTGACAATTGAACTGTACTTATTGTTTGACATAGAACTGATTATTTACATAAAAATGTATTTGGCGTTAAATAACCTAGAGGGGCTGATATGCCATAAAACCCAACAAACCAAACCAACTCATGCTAAACTGAATTGTTTTAAATAAAACATATTTACATAAAAATGGATTTGGCGTTAAATAACCTACAAAGGTTGATATGCCATAAAAACCAACCAACCAAATCAAACCAAACCTAAAGATACGTATCTCTAACTTCTTTTGCTTGTTGTATTATCAAATGAATACGTGTTAAGGTGAAAAGTAGTAATGATCATTTGGTTTTAGAATCCTACAACCAAACATTAAAAATAAAAGGGAAATCCTGAAGCAATGGAAAAGACCCCCCCAAGAAAAAAAAACAAAATGAATTCGTCAAATCAAGCACTATTAATCATCGTAGCCAGAATAGAAATAGAAATCCAACGAATTACTTTAAACTGGTGGATGAAGCAGAGATGATTGAAAAAAGTAGGTGTCATCTTTCAAGATATCACTAA
Source organism: Sepioteuthis lessoniana (assembly GCA_963585895.1). NCBI lineage: Eukaryota > Metazoa > Mollusca > Cephalopoda > Myopsida > Loliginidae > Sepioteuthis > Sepioteuthis lessoniana. The sequence goes on from CAUZXS010000150.1 coordinate 31,348, forward strand.
GTTCTTTTGCTTGTTGTATTATCAAATGAATACGTGTTAATGTGAAAAGTAGTAATGATCATTTGGTTTTAGAATCCTACAACCAAAATTTTAAAATGCCAGGAAGATAGTGTAGAACCGGAGGAAAACAAAAATGAATATTTTCTATCACCACTAACATACCAAAATAACCACTTAACGAGTTTACATGCTAAGTTTTTAAAAAAAGTTTATACTAAGTTTTAAAAAATCATCTTCTTTAAATTTTTTATGTGTGTGTGTGTGTATGTGTGTGAGTGTGTGACCCGCTAAAGTGTATTCATCTGAAGAATACCCGCTTACATCTGTGATCAGAGCACAGATCATAATAAACCCCTGGATATTGTATAGCAACATTACACTACCCATTGAAAAAGAAAAATCTAAATTCAGATCAATATGGGCTTCAGATTATAAATCTGAGTGTCATGATCGGCAGATACTCCCTTGATAGCTAACATGAGCGACCGGATCGGCTTCCTGTGAATGTTAGTGATTCAAATTTCTGGTACACAAACAATTATTAAAGCAGTAGCTCAGCCAAGTGTCACCAACGGGAAAAAAATGGACCAAAGAAAACAACAAAAATCTACTTCATTCTTATTTTAAGAGCAATCCGACACAAAGAGGGCACAGAAAAAGAATGATAGAAATTTGGCTAATTTCCACGACATTTATCACAACAAAAAGCCAGAAGTTTTCAGCATGAAGGAAATACACGCGGAACCACCATTCCCATGTGATTACGTAAGAAACGATTACTGTAAACATCAACCGTCGAAAGTAAACGCGTTTTTTTTAAATTACAAACTGCACACTATAAATGAAGATTAACGTCCAATGTAGTCTCTGCTCTTAATTGATCTGGCGTATATATATATATATATATATAATTATCTTAATACCCTGTCCGGTGGCAAAAGCTGCTTGGTAGCGCCAGGAGTGGCAGTAACGCCTTGAGCTACCGAAACTGTGTTATCACCCCTAGTTGGCGGCTGATGAGGACAGGGTATCGCACGTGCTTTCATTGTATGATGAAAAAAAAAAGCTAGAATGATATTAAAGAAAGTTTGTTTTTACTGACCCCGAGAAACTAGAAATGTGTGGATAGATCTATAGTGAAGAACAGCAACAAGATACCTTGACTCAAATAGAATCATTTAATTCTAAAAAGCAACAGACACCAAACCGAATTAAAAAAGCTAAATTCAGAACCCAGCACTGCAAAACAAATATTAACGCAAGAAGACAAAATAAATATAGAATTAATGAAGAAAATCACGACTGAAAAGAAGACTATATTACCATCCCTCAGAAGCTAAGACTTGAACAAAGTTAAAGTAGAGACCGAAATAGTAAAGAAATTATAACCAAATATCACAACGGGCAACATCAGTGAATTAAATAAGCTTATTTATGCAAGAGCAACATTAGTCTGTGATAAAAATCGGTGTTCTCCTGTTATATTCTCATGTGCCGTATCATAACGACACAATAATTATGACAGACGCAGTAATAAACGACGCAGGAAGGAAGACGCAGGGAGACTTCTTTAACAATATTTTACCTCTCACTTTATTTGTAAGGTTTCGAAAAGGTTGTGTGGGGTTTTACTGTGAGAGGGAGCTGGAGACCGAACATAAACTGTAATATCTTAACCCCACTGTTATGACCGTCACGTTGTGTCTTTCTTGTTCTCTTGATGCTCAACCGGAGGCCTAGGGGCTCACTCTGATGTGTGATGGCTTTCTTTATTGCATCTTATCAGCATCTTCTCCTGACCTCAGCTCATCAGGGCCCCAGGCCCCTTCGGCCTGGTGTGGCTTTCCCTACCACATCTCGTCTCCACTGGAACTCGAACTCTCTGGCCGGAACTCAACTGCCCCCAACCCAATTCAACTGGCTCGTCTAACTCAACTGAGTTATATAATCATTCGACGCCCACTCGATCTTTGAAATCGAATGTTTAATCGTCATCAAGCGGAAATAACTGTCATGCAGTTCAGAGGTCACTCTCTTCCGGTGCATCACTCTGTAGTGTACCATGGGAATTTTTTATTGCTCGTCCCATTTCATCAGCCAATTTCCGTCCACGCGATTTCCTCTCCTAACTGCCATTAGAATGTGTCACTTCCTTCCGGTGCATCACCTTGGAATAGCATTTTTGGCCGGGTCAAAAGGTCAAAACATAACACTCCTAAGGAATCAAATACAAAACTTGGATGGGAAGTTAGACAAGAAGGACAAGTAAAGAAATTGTGATAATAAAGAGCTCAAAAAGAAAAATCACAAAAGAATATACTGGAATGAAAACAGAACAAAAAGAACTAGAAAATAGAAATGAGAGGAAAAACAACTGTACAGATATTTCAAGCATCAAATGCACAAAATCTTACACGAGAAGATTTGAACATGGCTAAGAAAGGGAAACCTTAAGAGAGAAACTGAAGCTCTTTTAATAGCAACACAAAATAACGCTATAAGGACCAATTATATTAAAACGAAAATTGATAATACGTTATAGAATAGTAAGTGTAGGTTGTGTGGTGACAAAGATGAAACGATTAATTACATAATAAGCGAGTGTCACAAATTGCGTAGAAGGTGTATAAAACTAGGCATGGCTACGTGGAAAAGCTGATCCACAGGGAATTGTGCAAGAAATTGAAATTTAACCATACTAACAAATGGTACATGTATCTTTATTATGATATACTCTTTTAGAGTTTTTCACATCAGTATTTGCTGATGGTTTTCACTGGAGTTTGAGAGGCAGCAAGTCTCCTCAAGTCTCCAGGACTCTTCTCAGTATTCTGGCCGTCTTCAATAATGCTGTCGTTTGGATGGTCTCCACTCGTTCGCCAACTTCCAAATCCTCCAGGCCCTTTAATAATCCTTTAGTTAGTGTGCCAAAAGCACCAATCACAATTGGTAAAATCGTCACTTTCATGTTCCATAGTTTTTTTCAATTCCCAAGCAAGGTCGAGGTACTTATCTCTCTTTTCACATTCTTTTAGTTTGATTCTGTGGTCAGCCGGGAGGGCAAAGTCGACAATTTTGCAAATTCTCTTTATTATTATTATTATTATTATTATTATTATTATTATTATTATTTCATTCCTTGTGAGTTTTTCACACCAATTTTAATTGGTGGTATTTCACTAGCGTCTGAGTGACAACAAGCTTCCTCAGGTCTCCAGGACTCTTCTCAGTATTCTAGACAATTCTAATAATGCTGTGTTTTCTACGAAGATCATTAAATAAATTTCCAGACTTTTTTCGTATGGGCATGTTTATTGATAGTACAAACATGAAGCTCTAGTCCCCTTCAAAGTAATCTCCTCCGGCTGCAATGCACTTGTTCTACCGTTCCAACAACTTCTCGAAGGTCCCATGGAAGTCCTCTTGTGTGAGTGTGTCAATGACCTTCGTCACAGCCTCTTTCATCTCCTCAATTGTCTCATAACGACAGCCTCTGAGCTTAGGGAATAAGCAAAAGTCACAGGGACCAAGGTCTGGACTATAGGGAGGGTGAGAAACTGTCTTGAGGCCCATCTTGGTCAAATAGTCTGTGACAAGAATGGAGTTGTGGACTGGTGCATTATCCTGCTGGAAATACCACTGACCAGATTTGAAGAGTGTTGGCCTCTTCCCAAGGAATCTCTTTCTGAACTCCCTTAAAACCTAAACATAGTAACCTTAAGCCTAACCCTTTGGCTAATCAACTCTGGTGTATTGACTTCCTTACTCCTCCCACACCTCTCATCATCCCTCACAGACTCCCTGTCTTCCCTGAATCTCTTATACCACTCAAAAACTGATACTCGATTCATGCAAGATGGTCAAAAAGCAGTCTAAAGCATTCTATACGTTTCTGTGGCATTTTTTCCAAGTTTAAAACAGAATTTTATTGCATATCGTTCTTATAAAGTGTCCTAACGTCCAGAGTGCAATTTTGAAATTCACCAGCTGTGACAATCAGGCTTTAGTAGGGTGTTTTCCAATTGCTGCTGTAGCTGTTCATTTGAAAGATTGGTCAGTCATCTCATAAGGTGTATAGCAATAAGATACTGAATTTTCAGGAGTCTACGACAATTTTCAATGCCTGTACAAAAAAGTCTGGAAATTTATTGAAGGCATCATGTATAGTCATGGTTCTTCCTCTGGTTTCCAAATCCTCCTATCTCTTTTCCAAGCCCTTTGGAACTGTTCCAAGTACGCCAACCACAATTGGTATCACTGTTACCCTCATATGCGATAAAGTTTTCTGCTTCTTAGCGAGATCCAAGTATTCGTTTATTTTTTCGGTTTATTGTATTTGCTAGAATTGTCTGCCGAAACAGCAAAATCCACGAAATGGTAAGTTTTTTTTCTTTTTCTTTTTTTCTTGGTTAAGTACCACTAAGTCTGATCGTCTTGCCGGGATTAGATTATCCGTTTGTATTTCAAAATCCCAGAGAATTATATGTTTCACTTTGTCTTGGACGGATTCTCCTTTTTGACTATAATTATTCTTATCGTAAAAGCTTTTTGAAATGTATTAGTAGCAACATTGCGTGAGATCGGAGCATTTTGCAAAGGATCAGGGGGGGGGGAGATTTGAAGGTGGAGATTTGAGGGTGGAGATTTGAGGGTGCGATATATATTTTAGGATAACCTGAACGATAAAAAAGATCACGATAATAAAAATTCAATTTTTAAAGAATATTTTGAAAATAATTTTTCTTTCAACCTGGTTAATTAATAAATGAATTCGTTCATAAATAAACAAATAAATAATGAAAATTTTATTGAAATTAGATAAATACCTGATTTCTAATCGATTTTAAAAATCATTGTGTAATTCTACAAACAATTTTATCTTCAAGCAAATTAGAACGCGTTAACAATAAACATCAGTTTTAAATGTAAACAACTTTTCAAATCCAAAATTCTTTTTTTTTTTGTAGTTGTTGGTTTTTCGTTTTTGTTTGTTTTTATCTTTTATTTTTCTTTACATTTGGTGGTGTAATTGTTAGCCTGCTAGACTAGCAAACCTTCACGAGTGAGTTCGATTCTCATTGGGTGTCCCATTCATATGGCCTTGTGTCACATTTGAGCAAACCGCTTAGTAAATTAAAAATTCTTCCACTAAATTTTGCTTTAATCCTTCTTTTTTTAAACAATGGAGCAAAGTTTATCTTGGTTGGTTGGTTGGTTGGTTGGTATTTTATGATATATCAACGCTTGTGGGTTATTTAATGCCGAATCCTGTTTATATATGATTTGTAAATGAATAATTTGTTGGCAACTTCATTTTTAAACGGGTTGTTAGAGCTTGTTTGTTTGCACACAGTTAAATTATGACAAAAGGAGGTGCCTGTGGTGTAGGAAATGGACACGGCGACACGAGTTCAAATCCTGGACGAGAATGATTGCATTTCACATAGCACTAATACCCTTGGGAAAGGTATGAATCCAGTTATTCTCCCTCCAGCTATGGGTAAATAGTAGGGCAGACTAGGTTCTTCAGCCTTGGTTAGGCAACTAGTCTAGGAGAAGAAAAACTCTGTATTCAAACCTGTTAAACTCCGCTTAAAAATTGACCTTGTGTCATATCCTGCCCGAGCGGTAAATATGGTTAAATGATGACAAATTTCCAATTTAATGCTAATAATTCTAATCCCCACACATGGCCGCGCAAAAGCAGGACGACCAGCTCGAACGTACATTCAGCAGCTATGTGAGGATACAGGCTGTTGTCCTGAAGACCTACCTAGGGCGATGAACGATAGGGAGGAGTGGCGAGAGAGGGTCAGGGATATCCGTGCTACCAGCGCGATATGATGATGATGATGATGATTTGTTCAAATTTAAATGGTTTCAATTATTGCTATTTCTCATTAGTAATTCTATTTGTCAAGTATTCCCATCTAATACAAATAATTTGCACACAGCTGTTTAGTTTCAAGTGACCAATGATAATAATTCTTAGTAAATGGTTGAACAGTTCAATTTAACCCATAGGTTGGATCCTAACAGGTATTACTAATCCAAGTCATAGTGGACCTGGTAGTAATATCAACGAAGGAATACTCCACATTTCCCAAAGCTCTAGGACTGGAGCCCCACCATCAGACTTAGTTTAGGGTCTAACTCGAGTCACCTTGTCCCGTTCCTACGTCGATATCCATTACATCACGATCGCTTTTCTTTACATATAACCCAATTACATTCGGCAAATTGGCCCCTTTTGTAGATGGATGGAAAAATATGAGCATACAATTTTTCGCTGATATGTGTTCGTCGAGTCCGGTGGACTAATTGATTAAATTTCAACTCTATTTTTCTAAATTCTTGAACTACTCGGTCACCTGAATGAGATTATCCAATCACGACCGAGTTCTTAAATTGATCTCGAGGTCATCACCAGTCACACATTCTTATTTGATCTAACGTCTCTGACTACAATTCCTTACTTATGTTTTCAAATTCGACATTATTTAACATTAATTTATTTTTCTTGTTAAGGTCATGGAGGTTTATATATTTTTGTGAGAGGCGGAGGGACGCAAATTTTACAATTCGGAATGTCGAATCTAGCGCTGCTACAAGTTATTAGAAACCTTGTCCCACTGTTGGAATACTGTTCAACATTACTTTTTATAATAGAATGATGTCACTCTGTGTAATGGTTAGCAACGTAGACAAGCAAACCTGCACGAGTGAGTTCGATTCTCATTGGGTGCCCCGTTCATGCGGCCTTGTGCTACATCTAAGCAAAAAGCTTAGTAAATTACCACTCTGTCACATATTTAGAAAATGCGCAGGCAGATAGCAAGTAACTAAATCGTAAGAAAAAATTTAAAATAGACGACATCAAACTGTTTGTCAAAAATGAAAAAGAATGAGAGACCCTGATACAGGAATTGAGGATATACAGTCTGGATATAGGAATGGAATTCGACAAAGAAAAATGTGTCATGCTAATTACAGCATATGTAGAATGTGACTCAGTATTGACAGCCAAAGAAGGCCTATAAGCGAGTTTGTTATAATTGCCATTGGCCCAGCGGTTAGAGTGTTCGCCAATGGCCCGGTAGACCTGGTTTCAATCCCAGGTCGAGTCATACCAAAGACTTTAAAAATGGTACTTGATACCACCTTGCTTAACACTCAGCATTATAAGGTACGGTTCAAGGGTAAAGTGGAGCAATCCTGGGAATGGAGTAGCGCCCTCCCCTACACCTTGGTGTAGTAGCTATCGAAAAGGGAGCCTTCGGGTCACCCTCGACTAACTTTATTATAAATCTATGTTAAATTTTAAATTTAATCATTTAAAATAATTTTCCTTAGACATCTCAGAGAGTGTTAAAATCTTTTCAAGTTCATGTGAGAGTTTCGTTGATTGATTGATTGGTTGATTTTATCGGCATGTCAACCCGTCAAGGGTTATTTTATGTCTAGCTCTTAAGTTTATTATGCATTTACATAATATCCAAATGCAAATAATTTACACACGATTCCATGGTTTCAAGTATTCCATTCTAAAACTAATAAATCAAGTCGGCTGGGGCTGTAAGACCCCCCCCCACAACAAGTGCCCTGGATATGACATTAAATCAGCTGATAGTGAGGCTCCAGCCTTGGAGATTTGGGGAATGTGGAGTGCTCCTTTATTGCCATTGCTCCCAGGTCTACTCTGACCCGGAATGGTAGCATCTGATTGGGTCAAATAGAGCAAATTATGTGTTCAAACAAATAACTGATGTTAAATTGTGACTTATATAGCAATACATGAAACCATTTAACTATGTGCAAAAAAGAGCTCAGGCACCGTTAAGGATGTTATCAACAAAATGTGTTAACAAATCCTATATATATATTTATATATATATATCTATATCAAGAGGATTTGGCATTAGATAACCTACAATGGTTGACATGCCATAAAATGAAACCAAACTAAAAGTTATATAAAAGTAAGTAAAGTTGGCGACCTTAGTCGTGGGTGACCCGAAGGCTCCCTTTTCAATAGCTACTATACATAGTAATTTACAAAGCTCTTTGCTTCGATGTGGCACAAGGCCTAATGAATGGAGCGCCCAATGAGAATCGAACTCACTCGTGTAGGTTTGCTAGTCTAGCTTGCTAACCGTTACACCACCAGAGGTGCCCTAATAGCTACTATACATAGGTGTAGGAGAAAGCGCGACTCCATTGCCTAGATTGCTCGACTTTACCCTTGATATATACCCTTATAATATTGAGGGTTAAGCAAGTCTTTGGTATGACCCGGACTATTGGCGAACACTACTCATTAGGCAAATGGCCCGATATGGTTTCAAGTAATTATTTCTATTTTTAAAAGTCACTCGTTTGCACGCATTTATCTCGTCTCAGGTAACTAATAATAATCCTTACTAAACAATTAGAGCGTCAAGTAATTATTCTTAATACAAATAATTGACAGTTATATATAAAATCATCATCACCAAGTCACGCTGATAACACGAATTTCCCCGACTCTCTCACCATCTGTCCCTATCATTCATCGATCTGGGCAGGTCTTCTGAACTACATCCAGAATCCGCACAGATCTGATGTAAATAAGTTCTTGCAAGTCGGCCGACGATGGTTTTTGAAATGGGAGGTAAATGGCCGTACAGCTGCTCTTTTGTGGGGTGTTGCTTCCAGGATATGTTCAAAACAGCAGGTTGCATTTTTGTTTATTTTCCATCTTGCTTGTTTCTCTATGCGTTTTGTTAGTGTCCATGAGGGTGCATCCATATAGTAGTACTGACACAGTGACAGCTTGGAAGAAATGATTATCTAATCGGATAAATCAGACTTCAATATGATCGATGTATATTGACATTAATTTCAGTCGATGCCAACGAAAGATTACCATAAATAATTCATATATAAGATATTCCTACCGAATTCGAATAATTTGCACGCAGTTGCATGGTTTCAAGTATTCCTATATAAAACTATTCATAATATAGTTTCAAACAATTATTTCTAATTAAAAATTGTCATTTTCTTGCCCACTGCTTTATGGTTTCAAGTAACTGATTAGAACAATTTTCAGTAAACAATTAGAACTATTCTTGATATAAACAATTTACAGTTATACGATATCAAGTATTCCTATCTATTTTCAAACAGATCTCTTTGACCCCATAGATGAGACCCTATCAGGGTCAGAGTGGACCTGGGAGTAGTTATTATTAAGATTTCCAGAACTGAAGCTTCCTCATAAGATGCAGTTGAGATTGATTTTGTTTTGTTTTATGGTATATCAACTTTTGGAGGTTATTTAATGCCAAATCCATTTTATACATATAAACAGTTCTATTTCAAACAATTCAGTCTAGCATAAGTACTCTGTTTAAATATCATAAATAGTTCTATTTCAAACAATTCAATTCAACATAAGTACACAGTTTCAATTTCAAAAAATAGTTAACTTTCAAACAATTCAGTTTTGCATACAAAAATAGTTCCATTTCAAACAATTCAGTTTTGTACAAGTACATAGTTTAAATGTCAAAACAAACCTATTTCAAGCAATTCAGTTTAGTATAATTACACAGTTTCAATTTTAAAAAATTCCTTTCAAGCAATTCAGTTTAGCCTAAGTAGACAGTTGAGTTCTATTTGACCCATGGATGGGACCTTATCAGATGTTATCACTCTGGGCCAGAGGGGAGCTGGAAGCGATGTACTCCGCATTCCACAAAGCTCCAGATTTACTGGAACCTCACCACCAGATTGTTTAGTGTCATATCCAGGACACTCATTGGAGGGGTCTTACTCTTCTGCAGAGAAGAAGTCAGTGTATTCTACAGCTCCAGCCGACTGAGCAAGATGCAGTTTAGAGTCTTAGAGGGTGGGGGCTCTTATTCCTCTGCAGGGGATAAAGTTTGTGTATTCTAAGCTCCATTGAAAGGTCGGTATGAGAGTCTGGGAAAGTGTTATTGACATTGTTTACTCATAAGATGACATCTGTGAGAGGGAGAAAGAGTGAGGCACGGAGAGAAAGACAGAGACAGAGAATGACATTGTTTATTTATGAGATGACATCCAACTGGGAGAAGGAGACAGAGAGAGAGAGAGAAAGAGAAAGACTGAGAGAGACAGAGAATGACATTGTTTACTTATGAGATGACATCCAACTAAGAGAAGGAGACAGAGAGGCACAGAGAGAGAGAGAGAAAGAGAGTGAGAGAGAGAGAAAACATAGAGAGAGAGAAAGAAAGAAAAACCGAGAAAGGCAGAGAGTGGGAGAGAGAAAAATAATCTTTTCTTTCAGGTTTCAGCGAAGTACAAAAAGCCAGAGTACTCTTTACAATTTTTTTCCCTTTCCTCCCTGCGGTCCTAAATTTGGTTCTTGAGCCTTAGGCGACAATCCTTCTTTGCAAAGTGTTTTTTGGCAGGCGAAAGATAAGGGATGTTGTTGAGACGAAATCAATAAAGAACCTGCTGTGTTTGTGGAATTCGCCTGTGTAAGCTCGATCTATGTATTAGAAAAATGGACAACGGGGTTTTTTGAGAACTGAGGTTCATGTTAAAAGCAGAGTTCGTTACCCTGTAAACATCTATCTAATGGTCAACTTCGATCTTGTGACAAATTTCACTCAAAACTTGGAAAATAGATCAGTTGAATTATTATTATTATTATTATTTTATTAGTAGTTTTTTCTTCGCCTTATTATTCGCCCAAGAATACTTCAACTATATGCATGGAAAAGGGGTAAGATCCTTACCCTAAATAAGGGCGTTCTGCATATGATACGAAATTGGTGAGACTATAATTCTGGGGCTCTAAAGAATGAGTAGTTACGTATTTATTGCAGTTACTCCCATGTCCACTCTTACACGGAGTTGTAGTATGTATTATGATCTCATTTTTTGGTAAAATAGATATGATTGGAAATTATTAGTATTAGATAGAAATACTTGAAACCATATAATTTTGCGAACATTATTAACATCAATAATAGTTACTTGAAGTTGTAATTATTTTGAATTAATATTTTTAATAATAATAATAATGCACACCAACAAATGGTATATGCACAACCCAGCACCTGTCCTAGAAAATGACACACATAAACTCCTATGGGACTTTGACATACATACGGATCACCTTATCTCGGCTAGAAGACCAGACCTTATGATAATTTAAAAAAAGAGAGAATTTGGAAAATTGTCGACTTTGCTGTCCCAGCTGACCACAGAATAAAACTGAAAGATTGTGAAAAGAAGGATAAGTACCACTTCATCTCTGGGATGTAAGACCTTATGCATGGTATTTAGTTTTCTTGTTCTCTGCTCCATTTGTTTAAGTTCTTCTCTGGTTCACTTCAAGAAGGGTCCCGAGTATCTTACGAGGGGGAAAGCCCAGGTATTTATCCCTTTGATGAGGTTCCTGTTTTATAGTCTTCTTACAAGTAGCTTTCTCGTTCTCCTGAGATATTTTTTAAAAACTTTTTCTTTCATTTCCACTTGTTTTTGTGTCAAGTTAAAATATTCCCAAGTATTTGAAAGATTCCTTTTTATCGAGTTTCCAATACTTTTTCGTTTTTGGCAAACAGTTTGATGTCGTCTTTGTATATTAGGTGATTGGTCTTTTCCTGCAATCTACTAAATCTGTATCCGGCTGTGCATTCTCTAAGTATGTGGTTGAGTGGCATCATCGCTATTATAAATAGCAGTGGTGATAACGCATCTACCAAGAATATACTTCTCTGGATCTTCGCAACACCTAAGCTTTTCCCTCTGCGGGCAATTTCACTCTCTACATTTTCATGGTTCTCTCGATGAAGTTTATGGCTTTGTCTGATATCTTATACATTTTGAGGCAGTTTATTTTCCAGTTTTGAGGGACCATATCATTTGCCTTTTTGTAGTCAGTACAGGCAATAGCAAGATTTTTCCGTCTCGTTTTGCTCTCGTTGAGAATGTGTTGACAAATGTAGAGTCACTCTGCTGTGTCTCTGAATCCTTATTATTATTATTATTTATTTGTTTATTTATTTATTCATATCTTTATTCTATCTTATTTTATTTCCTCTCGTATTGAAGTTATATAAAAAGAAAGTTACACTGATATGAAATCAGGTATCTTTTAATCTTTCATGAGTAACAGTTCAGTTAATTTCCTACTTTGATATTATCAAACACCTGTCCCATAATTAATTGCAGGTTTATTTTGTTTTGTTTTTGTTTTTTGTTTTTTTTTGTTTGTTTGTTTGTTTTTTTCTAAAAGAAGACAGCCATTGGTTTTAGGGGTGGTTAATGTCAAATATAAATAAAATGTATAAGTGAATTGATCAAATACAATGCGACGACTAATATAATTTTACCCTCACATTTTATAACAAAAATCAGTAATTTCTTCGTTAATAAAGACAGAAAAATTTAATTACACGAAAGAAAAATAATTTTTAGAAACACTTTTTTTATTTTTTTTATTTCATTTGGAAATATTATAAATGGATTTGTTTTTCAGTATCATGTGTAAAAAGCGATTATTTTAGTCATGCCTGGTTGAAGAGAGCAACCTCGGATTGGAGCTACTGGATACTCGGGGTGGGGGTCCTCGTGACATAATGGTTAAAGTACTGGACTGCGGCCTTGAAGTAAACGAGTTCAAACTCCATTCGGGCTATTACGCGTTCGATTTCGGACTAATACTCTTGAGGATGGTATTGAAACCCTTATCCTTCCAGCCATGGGTTAAATAGAATCCTTATTCTGTAAGGATAGGTTTGACGTTAAATAACCCAGAAAGTTTGATATTTCATTTAACAAAAAAACAAACCAAAACAATTGTAGCCAATTGTAGCTTGGACATGACACTAAACAATCCGATGATTAGGCTTTAGTAATATTGTAGCCAAGAGGAATGCGGAGTTCCCCTTCAATGCTATCAGGTTTACTCTGGCTCGGAATGGTAGCACCTGATAGAGTCCTATTTATGGAAGGCAAACAAATGACTTAGGATAAATTGAATTATTAGAAATAGAACTGTTTGATCATTTAACTGTGAGGAAATAAATGATTGATGTTTGATTGAATTGTTTGTGATACGGAGCAATACGTGGAATCATTTAACTTTGTTGACTCATGCTAAATTGAATTGTTAGGAATAGAACTGTTTGATCCCTTAACTGTGTGTATCTACAAAATGTGCTTAGACTTCATATATTTAATATATATGTAAAACAGGATTTGGCATTGAATAACCAACAATGTTTGATATGCCATAAAACCAAACCAAACCAAAACAGTCATTGGATATTGACTTGAAGACTTTTTTGACATCTGTCGATGCAGATGTGGAAGTTGGACCTTGATTGAACGAAAATAACAGGAAATGCACGTGGTCCCTAAAGTAAACAGAACTCAGGTGTTCTCGGCATAAATGAAGGAAGCGTCTCCACGTGCATTGTGCGGGCGTTTGGCAAGAGGGGGTGAGACCTTGAGAATTTGCTTTGGCGACCGAGATGTTATAAAACAATATTTGTACCTAGGCTCCTGTGGATGCAGCTCAGCTGCCTTCGACCCTCTCTTACTCAACCCGTCCGTAGATTTTTGGTCATAAAAGGAAAAGAAAAGAAAAGAAGACTGTGTTTTTTTATTCATCAGTGTTATCATTCTTTCCTATACAACACAATCAAGGACTTTCTGTTGTACAGCTTTCACTATTTCGGTAGAGTGCATAAGAGTTATAACAGAGTTATTCATTTCGAAAACAATTCTATCGTTAAGAGATACTCAGATATTAAAATACTGTTGGTATTTTTTCTGAGTTTGAAAAATTGATCTTTCACTGAAATAAAAAGAACCCAATGTGCTGTACTCATTGGTGGACTGGCTCAGTCGGATGGAACTACAGAATACATCGACTGCATTTCTGCACATGCGTTAGACTCCCACAACAAGTGCCTGGGATATGACACTAAACAATCTGATGACTTCAGTAATACTGGAACTTTGGGGAATACAGAATACCTCTTCATTGCCATCACTCCCAGGTCCACTCTGGCGCGGAGTGGTAGCACCTGATAGGGTCCTGTCTTTGGGTAAAATAGAATTAAACTGTCTACTTATGCTAAACAGAATTGTTTGATATAGAACTGTTTTTGAAATTTAAACAGCATACTTATGCTAAACTGAATTGTTTGAGATAGAACTGTCAATATGTAAAAAAATGAAGTTCGCATTAAATAACCTACAATGGTTGATGTGCCATAAAACCAAACCAAAATGCGTGCAAAAAATGATCTCAGGCTCGTTTAAAAGTGTTATCAACGAAATGTATTTAGAAATCGTATATTAAATATATATGTATATAGAGGATTAGGCATTAAATAATCTACAATAGTAGATATGCCATAGAACCCAACCAAACCAAACCCTATGTATTAACGTTTAAAGAGGATTTGGTATTAAATAGCCTATGATGGTTGATATGCCATAAAACCCAGCCAAACCAAATCCTATGAATTTGATATATACGTTTAATTAGGATTTAGCATTAAATAACCTATAATGGTTGATATGCCACTCAATGAAACTGTGTGTGTGTTTGTGTGTCGTTATTTGACATCATACATAGCTGTTTTAATCTAAAAAAAACAGTCTATAACTCGCAAAAACAGAAAAAAGAAAGAAAGAAAGAAAGAAAGAAAGAAAGAGCAAAGACTGAAAACGAGGATGTTACATCGTTTTGAAACATCAATTTTTCCGTGGCAACCCTGAATAATGCTACCCACAAGCGCAATCCTCTACACCCACCTTGAGATTGACCACCAAAAGTGGACACCCAAAGCTGCTAACGGACAACATTAGCAGCACCAAAGACACTGCAGTCTTCGAGAACAGTCCATCAAGAGTCCAAATGGAGCATAAAAAATAGCAACTCACAAAAATAGATTCGTGTTGGATAAAAATGCTTGAAACTATTTAACTGTCAGCCAAATAAAAATGAGCTCAGACTCGTTTTAAAATGTTATCAACTGTGTTTAAAAATAATATACGTAAGGATTTGGCATAAATAATCAACAATTGTTGATATGCCATAAAACCCCACCAAACCAAATCCTATATATTCAATATATATGTATAAAGAGGATTTGGCATTAAATAACCTACAGATGTTGATCTGCCATGAAACCCAACGAAACCAAATTCTATATATTTAATATATATGTATAAAGAGGATTTGGCATTAAATAACCTACAATGGTTGATATGCCATAAAATTCAACCCCACCAAGTCATATATATTTAATATATATGTATAAAGAGGATTTAGCATTAAATAACCAAAAATGGTTGATATGCCATGAAACCCAACTAAACCAAATTCTATATATTTAATATATATGTATAAAGAGGATTTGGCATTAAATAACCTACAATGGTTGATATGAAACCCAACCAGATTTGTTCTTATCGACGATTTTAACAGGATTTTAGGCACATGCACACACGCATGCATACACCCACATATATACACACACATATGTATGTATGTATGTATGTATGTATTTTTGAAATTTAACACGATAACTATTTTCAGAAAAATAATGTGCTTGGTGCACTTATATGCACTATATCGTGATGTTTTTTTACCTATAAAAGGAAAAAAGAGAAAAAATTCCAGACTCACGCAGACAAGTTTATATAAACGTGATCTAAGTCCGATTCAGGGACAAGCTCACCTGAAGATCGGCCATGTGAAATCCAGTCATAATACTTTTATTTGTGAATATATATATATATATATATATACCACTGACCAAAAGTCTGTGACCACCCTAAATTATTTCTCTAAGTTGATAATAAAGGTCAATTTTACAATTGATCGTAAAATTCTAAGTAAACAGCTAAAGAATAAGGAAAATTATTTACACATTTACAGGGAGCATGGGAAATATTTCCATGAAAATACTTTTACAAGTTAAGGAAAGAAAGTTACGAATTAGTTTTTCAAAAAGAAATGTTATTGGCGGATTCTTTGAATGAAAGGAAATATAAATTTGCTTGGATTGAAGTTATCGTTATCTTATATTCCTTTTGACTTGAATCATTGCATAGATATGGAACTTTGTTCATTTCTTTTACGTTTTGAGAAAAAAATCAATGGCCTCCCAAACATTTAATCAGTTGTACATATAAGAGAGGTTTTGTCAAAAAGCTTTCAAGGTCCTTCTTTATTTTTCATTCGTTATTTCTTGTCGCTTTAATATATATACATATATATATGAGTATGTGTGCGCGTGTATATATATATATATATATATATATATACTGAAGGGCTTGAATGTTTTTTGTGTTTGTGAGTATATATATTTATACGTGCGTTGCGTATGTGTGTGTAAGTATATATATATATATATATATATATATATATATATATAGTACAATTAAATGGAGACACAAACTCGGTTAAGCCGTCATAATAAATTTATTTCGGCGGAGAATATTGTTGGCATATTCTCCGTCTCGTCAGATGACTCTTTTTACATGCTCTGTATTGTCCCAGAGATGCGAATGAGGAGTTACAGTTCGAATTCAGAAGATAAATAAGGAAAATTAAAGAATGTGTGTGTGTGTGTGTGTGTGTGTGTGTGTGTGTGTGTGTGTGTGTGTGAACAGAGTGCAAATGTATTTTAGATTTGTATATATACATGTAAATATATTTGCGTTTGTGCTTGTGCGAGCGTCTGTGTTTGAGTATTTATATGGAGATATAAATTCATATATATATATATATATATATATAGACACACACACACACCACGCACGCACACACACATATACACACACATACACAAATATATACCCATATATGAACATATTTATGAATGAATTTATATGTGTGTAAGTGTGGGGGGTGTATGAACGCGTATGATTCGGAATAAAATCTAGTGAAATGATAAAATAAGAAAATACGGAAAAATATCTCATATATATATATATATATATATATATATATATATATATATGGGTGTGTGTGTGTGTGTGTGTGTGTGTGTGTGTGTGTGTGTGTGTGAGTGTATCAGTGTTGGTTTTCACTAAATCACTTTGTGGGTTTGTAGTGAACCAATTGCAATATAATATGGATAGTGCTCAATATCTCGGATAGAGCTATAATATGATAATAATAAATATATATATATGAGATTTATAAATTAGATATATAAATATAATATATATATATATATATATATATATATATATATATATATTAGCAAACTGTTATTTCATATGATTGCAAATGGTAATTTTATACATGCCTATATATGAAAAACATAATCCAAATAGGTGAATTTATTATGATGTAAAATCAATGTTAAACGTTTTGGTTTCAGTAACCATCATCAGGACTAGGATATCAGAATAGTTCACATAGTGATAGATACTTGCTGAGATGACAAGAGCAAATGAAAAGTATACAACGAAAAGATACAAATGTGCACATAGCGTTCATAATTCAAAAAGTGTTAAGAACGTGTCTGGCACGTGGAAATATATTTGAAAATGTTGGATTTCCCAAAAGAAACGAGATAAACCCCTCCGTTTTTTAAGAAATACGCAAAGATAAGTTTTCATATATACAGATCGTTTTGAAGTCATCCATAATAAATTACATCATAATAAATTAACCTATTTGGATTATGTTTTTCTGCTTTCTTCATACTGTCCGATTTTGATCCATATTTACTTTCATACCTCAATAAGTTTTCAGACTTTTTTGTACAGGCATTTAAAATTGTTGTACTCTTGAAAATTCACTATGTTATTGATATACATCTTATGAGATGACTGACCAATTTTTATGATTTCAGGTTCGAATCAACAGATACAGCAGCAATTGGAATACACCCTACTAAAGCCTGATTGTCACAGCTGGGGAATTTCAAAAATGCAATCTGGACGTGAGGACACTTTAGAAGAACGATATGCAATAAAATTGTGTTTTAAACTTGGAAAAAATGCCACAGAAACGTGAGGAATGCTTCAGACTGGTTTTGGAGCATCTTGCATGAATCGAGCATCCGTTTTTGAGTGGCATAAGAGATTCAAGGAAGGCAGGGAGTTTGTGAGGGATGATTAGAGGTGTGGGAGGAGTAAGGAAGTCAGAACACCAGAGTTGATTGGCCAAATAAAGAATTTCATGGATAAGGACCGTCGTGTGTCTATTGAGACAATAAGTGCACAGTTTGATGTCAGTGTGGGAACTGTACACACAATTATTCGCGAGGAACTAAAGATACGGAAGATTTGCGCGAAGTTTGTCCCTATGGTGCTCAGAGAAGATCAGAAAGAGAGACGTTGTCATGACAGCAGGGAGATCATCG
The DNA here is from genome assembly GCA_963585895.1 of Sepioteuthis lessoniana. NCBI lineage: Eukaryota > Metazoa > Mollusca > Cephalopoda > Myopsida > Loliginidae > Sepioteuthis > Sepioteuthis lessoniana. Next base: position 49,728 of record CAUZXS010000150.1, read on the forward strand.
AGCTGATCAATTCAGATCCCGCAGTTCTTGATGCTCTGGTGACCTGCGATGAAAGCTAGATCTAGTGCTATGATCCAGAGACCAAGATACAGAGATCCCAGTGGAATCATGCTGGCTCTCCCAGACCCAAGAAGGCCAGACAGAGCAAATCCACCCACAAAACTTTGATGATCCCTTTTCTTGACAGCACTAGCATGATCTACATGCACTGGGTTCCCACTGGACAGACAATCAACAAGGAATACTATGTTGAGGTTTTAAGGGAGTTCAGGAAGAGATTCCGTCGGAAAAAGTCAGCACTCTTCAAATCGGGTCAGTGGCATTTCCTGCAGGACAATGCACCAGTCCACAACTTCATTCTTGTCACAGACTATTTGAGCAAGATGGGCAGTTCCTCAGCCTCCCTATGGTCCAGACCTTGCTCCATGTGACTTTTGCTTATTCCCTAAGCTCAAGGAAAAACTTAGAGGCTGTCGTTATGAGACTATTGAGGAGATGAAAGAGGCTGTGACGAAGGTCATTGACACGCTCACACAAGAAGACTTCCATGGGGCCTTTCAGAAGTTGTTGTAACGGTACAACAAATGCATTGCAGCCGGAGATTACTTCGAAGGGTACTAGGGTTTCATGTGTGTACTATCAATAAAAGTGCCCATTCGAAAAAAAAGTCTGGAAACTTATTTTGTGCTCTTTGCACATATATATATATATACATACATACACTTATTAGCAAACTGTTAAATCATATAATTGATTGCAAATGGTAATTATATATATATATATATAATATATATTAGCAAACTATCTCATATAATTGATAATTGATTGCAAAAAGTAACTATTAACTCGGAGTCGTCAATTGAAATCAAATAATAATTAGGATAAACGTCTGCTTTCTACGTTATATATACAGGGTGGAACGATAAAACTGTCGCCCTAGAAAAGACGACATGATTCCATTTCCGTTTAATGAAAACCGGGTTTCTTTTTTTGTTGCAAACCATCTCCTTGTTGACCAGTTGTATACAAATCCCTAGAGCGATAGGAGCCTTCTATCATGTCTCAAAGTGACACAATGTTCAACGAGCAAGATCGGAGATGCGCCGCTGTACAACTCATGCTCCCTACCGATCCAATTTATGACAACAGGACCATTGTCAGTACGGTCAAAATGCAAATCCGGACGGTTCAACGCTTGAGGGCACAGCTCAATGCATCGTACGGCCCTTCAGAAGGCTACGGTTATGGTCTTTGGTGTGGTTTCAAGTGAGGGCCGCATAATGCAACCTCACATCTTCGAAGTCGGATTGAAAGTCAACACCTAAGTGTACCTGGATTTGCTGAAGAGTGTGGTGATCCCCAAGTGCAATCAGATGGCCGGCGGCAGATCCTGGATGTGGCAGCAGGACTCGGCACCGGCCCACTAGTCCAAAGAGACCCAGGCCTGGTTTCAGAAGGAGTGCTACGACTTTGTACCCTTCTCTTACTGGCCCCCTCCTCCCCTGACCTGAACCCGCTGGACTACATCGTTTGGTCATACCAACATGAGCTCCCACAGCCTGATCGCCGCCATCCGCCAAGCATTCACCGAGCTCCCGCTGGCGCTTTTGGAAAAGGCATGCTCCCAGTTCCGGATCCTTATCGAGGCAGTGATTGAGGCTGAAGGCGACTACATTGAATAGATGTCAGCTCTACTACATAATCAAGTTACCTGAATTGATTTTTTCAATAAATGTTTTAAAATGAAGCTGTAGTGTTGTTTTCTTTAGGACAACAATTTTATCGTTCCATCGTATATATATATATAAATATATATATATATATATATATATGTGTGTGTGTGTGTGTGTGTGTGTCGATGTAAAAAGCCATCTGCTGAGACTAAAACCTACTCTATAAGCATGAAAAGCCTTAGGAATCTTGCTTGAGACCGAGTGATATTAATTAAACTTAGCTTGCCCAGGCTGTTGAGGTTGTAGAAAAAAAGGCAAAAGGCACCCAGTGTAGACTGAACTTGTGACCCAGCTTTTGTTCAGTAAGAGGTACTAGCTTTTGGACTCACTGTATTTGATTAAAAGGTTTGCATGAATGTCCTTATGAACTTGCTACTAGACGCGTATGTACTTGTATTTCTTAATAAACAAGCAAATATATAAGAAAGAAAGAAAGAAAGAAAGAAAGAAAGAAAATACTTGTTTGAAAAAGAAAGAAAGAAAGAAAGAGAGAAAAAAAACTTCTAAAACAACTTTAGCCATTTTCTTTATTCGTGCCTATACTTTCGCTATTTTCGTCTTTATTATTACTCTGACAAAAATCTACCTGAGCGAGAATAATTACTTTCTTTCTCTTTCATCTAATGAAAATTGGCCTCTTGGGTGGTTTGTGGAAAAAAATGTTAGATTTGAACATATGGTATGTTTTGGAAGAGTCCTTTACTATGAACTCCTTCCAAAATAAATCAGAAAAGTTAATTCGAAAAATAAAAGATTAATTCGAACAAGTACTGCTTCCAGTTAGACCAAATGAAGACAATAGTTAACAAAAATGACTGACTGATTGATTGCTATTACTTAGAATATTCAGACTATTGACCTCATCTTCATTATTATACTCACAACGTTTCGGCCTATATGTCCTTCAGCCTTCTTCAGGTGTTTCATGTCGAACTTTAGCGTCCACATAGAATCTCGAACAGAACCTTTAATTTGAATCACAGGTGTAGACTGTTCCAATCCTGTTAACCATGACCGGGTACCCAAGGGTTTCCAATAAAGGGTTCAGTTTGAGTTCCTGTGTGGACGGAAGTTCCTGTGAAACTCGGAAGTTCGACACGAAGGACATACCGGTCGAAACGTTGTGATTATAACAATAAAGATGAGGTCGATAGTCCGAATATTTTAAGTAATAACAATTATCAAGCTTTATCTCGGAAATGTAGACAAGTGATATATCGATTAATTGATTGAATAATTGAATTTAAGAGCATGTCAACCCGTCTTGCGTTATTTCATGTCTAATGGTTTTAGAAGCACCCTCAATTTATTTTCATGTCTACACGTTTATGCGGTTGTTTTGGGTTTTTTTTTAAGTTTTTTTTTTTTCTACTATCTCATGGAATACAAATACTTTTTAAACAGATCTGTTTGACCGGCAAATTGATATTCAACTAACAGGAGTAATATTGGTTGGTTGGTTGGTTGGGTTTTATCCTATTTACCAACCCCTCCGCTCGGGCAGGATATGACACAAGGCCAATTTTTAACCGGAGTTTAACATGTTTTAATTCAGAGTTTTCCTTCTCCTAGACTAGTTGCCTAACCAAGGCTAAAGAACCTAGTCTGTCCTACTATTTACCCATAGCTGGAGGGAGAATAATTGGATTCATACCTTTCCCAAGGGTATTAGTGCTATGTGAAATGCAATCATTCTCGTCCAGGATTTGAACTCGTGTCGCCGTGTCCATATCCTATGACGATAACCATTACACCACGGGCATATCAACCTTTTTAGGTTATTTAATGACAAATCCATTTATATAAATTTAATGACAAATCCATTTTATACAAATAATCAGTTCTACTTCAAAAAATTCAGTTTAGCATGTGTATACAGTTTAATTGTCGAAAACATTTCTATTTCAAGCTATTCAGTTTATTCAAATTGTTCTAATTCAGCTAATTCGGTTTAGCACAAAAATAGATGTTGTTTAGACGCAGTTAAATATCAAAGCAGTTCTATTTTAAACCATTCAGTTTAGCGTAAGTACAATTTTAATGTCAAAAACAGCTCCATTTCAAACAATTCAGTTTAGCATAAGTACGCAGTTTAAACGTATGTACACAGTTTAATTGTCGAAAACATTTCTATTTCAAGCATTTCAGTTTAGTCAAACAATTCTTATTCAAACAATTCAGTTTAGCATTAGTATGCAGTTTTGTTCTATTTAACCTATAGATAGGGCTCTATCAGGTACTACCATTCCGGGCCAGAGTGGACCTGGGAGTAATGGCAATAAAGCAGTGCTCCTCATTCCCTAAAGCCTCAGCATCACTGGAAACTCACCATCAGATTGTTTAGTATCATATTTAGGACACACGTTGGAGGGAGGTCTTACCCCTCTGCAGAGGTGCCGTCGGTGTATTCTACAGCCCCAGCCAACTGGGCAATCTATAGCATGTCAATTCCTGGTGATTTATTTTACGTGAAAGTCATTTTAATAATTATGGAATCATATTAGATTAAGGTATAGTAATAGTTCTAAAAAGGTAAACACTTCATTTTTTGTTGTAATATCCACGTTTTATTTGTCAATGTATTAATAAAGTTCACATTCATTTTTAAACACTGTATACTTATTTATAATACCAATGTATAAAGAGCTGATGTATTTATAAAGTTCTCAATCATTTTAACCGATAAACACTTCATACTTAGTTACCATATCAATATTTTATGAGCCTGTGTATTCATAAAGGTCTCAATCATTTTAAACAGGTAAACACTTCGTAGTCAGTCGCAATATCAATATTTTAACAGCCAATATATTCATAAAGTTCACAATCATTTTTTAACTGGTAAACACTTTATATTTTGTTTCAATCTCAATCTTTTAAAAACCAATGTGTTAATAATATTCACAATAAGGTTAGGGGGATGTCCTTGTAATGGTTAAAGCGCTGGACTACGGAATCGTAGTAAGCGAGTTCGTACTCCAGTCGTGTTATTACGTTCACTTTCGGGCAAATATCCTTAGGAAAGGTATGAACCCCTTTATCCTTCTAGCTATGTGTTAAATAGTATCACTACTGTTCTTCAAGGAGAATGGCTTTGGCATTAATTAACTTACAAAGGTTGATATGCCATTAAACCAAACCAAGCAATAATCTTAAACAGATATATTAGTTTCAATATCAATGTTTTAAGAGTCAATGTATTGATGAATTTTGATAGAAGATATAGGAGTTTGGTTAAAGAGTTTCTAAGTAAGATTTTCTGGATTTGGTTTGGTTTTATGGCATATCAACCATAGTAGGTTATTTAATGCCAAATCCTTTTTATACAGGGGGGTGTCCTCGTGGTGTAATGGTTAAAGCGCTGGACTGCGGAATCGTAGTAAACGAGTTTGTCCTCCAGTCGCAGTATTACGTTTGCTTTCGAACAAATACCCTTGGGAAAGGTATGAACCTCCTTATCCTCCCAGCTATGTGTTAAATAGTACTACAACTGTTCTTCTTAGAGAATGGCTTTAGCATTAAATAACCTACAATGGTTGTTATGCAATGAAACCAAACCAAACAATAATTTTAAATAGATAAATTAGTTTCAATATTAATGCTTTGAGAGTCAATGTATTGATAAAGTTTACCATCATTTTAAATTGATAAACACTTCATACTTTTTACCGTATCAATGTTTTAAGAGCCAATGTATCAATAAAATTCACAATCATTTTAAAGAGCTCAACGCTTCTTTCTTAATTGCACCATCAATCTTTTAAGATATGAAGGGTTTATAAGTTTGTATTATTGTATATCATGTGGTTCACTTTGAGGTCAGTGTTTTTCCTAATTTACCTATTTCTTTCACAACTGGTGTGGCCAATACATGATCTGATGCTGCACCTAACTATGAACTAAAATTCCTGAACTAATAAAAAAAAAGTAGGGCGTAAATGTATTACAATCCTAAAATTACAATATGACATGAAATAGGCGAAAGAATTTGAAAGATGTTTCTGGGTTTTATCTTTACGATATTAAATAATAACGCCCATTCCTTTGTTTGAGATGAAATCAGCCTGCCGGGGTCGGCCACATTCAAGTTAATTATTTTGAGATACAGTTGGAGAAGAAGCTACACGGCAATTATACAAGAATGTTAAGAGCAATATTGAACAAGTCTTGGCAGCAACACCCCACAAGGCACCAACTATACGGTCACCTACCACCTATCACGAAAACTATCCAAGCTAGATGAACCAGACATGACGGAAACTGCTGGAGAAGCAAGGACGTGATCGTAAGTGATGTACTCCTGTGGACCCCCGCATATAGCCAATCAAAAGCAGGACGATCAGCTCGAACATACATACAGCAGCTATGTGATGATTCGGGATGTAACCCTGAAGACCTGCCAGAGGCGATGAATGATAGGGAGACGTGGAGAGAGAGGGTCAGGGATATCCGTGCTAGCTGCACGACATGATGATGATTCATAAACTTCGTCCTTCATATGAGATACATACTATTTTCCTATACTCACACACACACACACACACACACATATATATATATATATATGAAAATAGTATATATAAATATATGTATATATATATATATATATATATACCAACTCCTCTACACAAGCAGGATGTGACGCACGTTCATTTTTAAGCGGAGTTTAACAAGCTTTCCTTCTCCTAGATTGATTGTCTAACAAAGGCTGAAGAACCCAGTCTCTCTCTTTCTCTCTCTCTCTCTCTCTCTCTTTCTCTCTCTCTCTCTCTTTCTCCCTCTCTCTCTATATATATATGTGTGTATATATATAATTCTTTTATATAAAGACAAAGAGAAAAAAATCTCTTTCTTGGTATCATCATAAGTTTATTTCAGGTTTTTATAAGTTTTTTTCAAAAACCTTCCTCAGATGAATGATTGAAAATTTTTATTTAGATATTTTCGTATTGCTTCCGGAGAGAATGGGATTTGAAAAAATTCCTTATTTTTATTTTTTATTTTTTTTTACGTTTTTTTACGCTATTACGTTCACTTTCAGACAAATACCCTTGGAAAAGATATGAACCCCCTTTGTCCTCCAAACTATGGGTTAAATAGTACCGCTACTATTCTTCTGGAAGGATGGCGTTGGCATTAAATAACCTACGAAAGTTGATGTGCCAGAGAAAACCCCCTAGCTATGGGTAAATAGTAGAGGAGAGTGAGCTCATTAACCTTGGTATGGCAACTGGTCAAGGAGATGGAAAACCCGTTCAACTCCGCTTGAAATTGACCATGTGCTGCATCCAGCTCGTGCAGAGGGATTTATATATATAGTAGCGACCATAGTCGAGGGTGACCCGAAGGCTCCCTTTTCGATAGCTTACTACACCAAGGTGTAAGGGAGGGCGCTACTCCTTTCCCTGGATTGCTCCACTTTACCCTTGATCCGTACCTTATAATGCTGAGTGTTAAGCAAGGAGACATCAAGTACCATTTTTTGAGTCTTTGGTATGACTCGACCTGGGATTGAACCCAGGTCTCCCGGGCGATTGGCGAACACTCTAACCGCTAGGCCAATGTCCGGTTGAAAAAATAAAAATTACAAAATTAAGCTTTTGATCTTAACTGATTAAATGATATAATTCAATAATTAAAAATCAATCGCTTTGTGGAACTCTTCATTGTTCTTCAGAAGTAAGTACAAAAAAGAGGACTATTCAATTCTTCCTAACACCTGCCACGTTTAAATATCACAATGAGTCCATCGGCAAAATCTTAATCTTAATGCTTTTTCGAAAATTATCGTTTTGTTAAAAATAAAAAAATTCTTAATTTCTTGGAGAACTAAAAATTATGAAAATGTTTCAAACCAAGGAATACCTTCAACATTTTTCTTTTTAAAGTAGAGGAATTATATTGTGAATTGAATTACCATGGCCAGAAAATCCACCGAAGACTTACGCACGATATACGGAACCACTGGACAACTGTTTCGGCATTATTAGGTTTCATCAGCAGAGTATGCCGTGATCCCTGGAGATCGAACCAGCGATCACAGATTGCCGTACCGAAATTTTACAATTGACCCACAGTCTATGTTGCACTCGAGTAACGTAAATTAACTAACATTACCTTCTTTAAGATATTACTTCAAATGTAAACCAAAAAAAGAAATTGTAATATGAAAAAATTTATATTTTTAATTTTCACCTTCTTTTTATCGTAAAATTTGGTTTAGTTTGGTTTGGTTTGGTAAGATTTTACTGCATTTCAATCATTAAGGGTTATTTACTGCCAAATCCTCTTTATGCATATATATTTGGAATATGATTTTTGCACACAGTAAAATGGTTTTAAATCCTGTCAAAAATAATAAGATTTTTGCACTTCAGTCAATGGTCAAAGGGTATCATCTTTGCACTGTTTGAGTGGACTTTCTGACACACTAGTCTGTCGCTCTTTCCTGCCATAGGAATCAAGTGACAACCTTTTAGTTACTTGTTTCCTTTTTGAGACCCCCCCCTACTGACTCACCGGAACCATTACTCTAGACGTCTTGTCAGCCGACTTATATACCTGAAAAAAGAGACAGTTTTTTTTATATAAACTTTCTTTTTATCTTGACTCGATTCACTATGGCAACTGGAATCATTATGTTCCGTAGGGTTGATAATTTTGAACGTGGGAAAATAATCACATGTTCTGTTTATCATATTTACCAACCCATCCGCTCGGGCAGAATATGACACAAGGTCAATTTTTAAGCGGAGTTTAACAGGTTTGAATTCAGAGTATTCCTTCTCCTAGACTAGTTGCCTCACCAAGGCCGAAGAACACAGACTATCCTACTATTTACCCATAGCTGGAGGGAGAATAATTGGATTCATACCTTTCCCAAGGGTATTAGTGCTATGTGAAATGCAATCAATCTCGTCCAGGATTTGAACTCGTGTCGTCGTGTCCATTTCCTACGACGATAACCATTACACCACGGGCACCCCCATGTTCTGTTTATGCTGGGTACTACACATTGATCTGCACAAACAGACACCTAAACGACTTTCCTGAAATCTTGAAATCTCCTTCCGAATTTATCCCCTGCAGCTGCGGAGTTAAATCGTACCACTAACCTTCTACGAGAATGTCTATGGCTTTAAGTAGCCCACAAAGGTTGATATGCTATTAAACAGAGACCAACATAAACCAAATTCCTCTCTCTAGCAACTAGTCAAGCTTTTAAAAGCCTGTTATTGCTAGATTTAATTTTCCCTGCTCAAAGATGGTATGATAAAATTAATTAATATAAAAGAAAAGTTGATCCTATTTTAAGTTAAGTTTTAGATTTCGTTTTGTGTTGAAAAAATACAAACAGTATCCGACATTTAAAACTGGTGCCAGATGTGTTATGTAGATAAATATAAAAAGTCGGCAACTATATATGTACAGGGTCAGGCAAAATGATCTGACACACCTGATTTAAATCCGTGCGATTTTTTTTTTCTCTGGGGATACCTCAAGTCAAAGGTATACAGAAATCGCCCTCAATCTATTGAACAACTTAAAGATGCAATTCGTCAAGAAATTACTGCCATTCCACATGAAATGACCCGCCGAGTTATAGACAACTTTCGTGAACGCCTTTGACAGTGTGTAGACAATAACGGATGCCATTTGATGGATTTAATTTTCAAAACCTAATGAAACAGAATGGCATTATTTGTACTTTTCGAAAATACTTGATTTGTCTTTTATTAAACCTACAAATGCGTCAGATCATTTTGACTGACCCTATATATATATATATATATATATATATATATATATATATATATATATATACACACATATATATTTGTGCGTGCGTGTGTGTTTGTATTTATATTTAAATATATACATGTATGGTTAGATTTAAAATTTGATGCGTTTTTAATTAATAAAATTTTTACAGTGCTCAATGCAAAAAGATGCAAAACAATATCGCAATGTATATGGAGTTAAATGAGATACAAAACAGGATACAAACTCACGACTCAGAGTTTCACATCTTCGATTCTCAGATTCAACTCATCAGACTTTTTTTTTGTGTCGTTACTAAACGTATCAGACGTGCTGAATTCTAGTTCTCCTGAGTATATATATATATACTAACTTACTAACTAACAGCATTTACAGCGACAGAGAAAAAGAAAAAAACCCTCCAGTATTCGGTTATACCAATATATCACGAATTACTGTCCGGGGAAAAAACAAAAAAGTTATCGGGAGAAAAAAAAAAGAAAAGGCCAACCTTGTCACACCAGTTGAAAAAAAAATCAAGAGATACGCAATCAGTTGGTCAAAAGAACAAAAACCCACCGCAAAATGCTGCAATGCTACAATTACAAAGAGTGCTCAATACTAGGTAGAGCAAAATAGTTACAAAAATTGATTCGTGAGTCAGGAACTATCTTACAACAGTTTCGCCTAAAACGGCTCCTCAGGGTATCTAATTCCGAGTAGGATAGTTCCTGACTCACGTATTAATTTTTGTAACTATATATATATATATATATTACAGCTATATATGGTTGTCACTAGCTCTCTTGGTAGGTTAGTGGCAGACCAAATGCAGTATAATTTGGAGAGTGCTCAATATCTGTGATTGAGTTATTTTATAATCTAATAAAAAATAAATATATATTAGTTTTTATATATATATTTAATAGCATGGATGCTTATCTGTGACCATTGGTTTCATGCCTTCTTTACACAGTAATCTTCCGGTAAAAAAAAGGTTTGTCTGCCTGATGATTACCGTGGAAGGACGGCATGAAACCAGTGGTCACAGATAAGCCTCCATGCTATTAAATATATAAAAAAACTAATATATATTTATTTGTTTATATATATATATATATATATATAGAGAGAGAGAGAGAGAGAGAGAGAAAGAGAGGAAGAGTGAGAGAGATTGAGGGTGAATACCAAAAGAGCCAGAACTATAGTAAGAGGTATAAAAATAAAATATATATACCTTTTCCAAGAGTATTTGTCCGAAAGTGAATGTAATAGTACTTTGGGAATTCGAATTCGCTAACAACGATTCTGCAATCCATCGTTTTAACAATTACACCACGAGGACAACCGCCAATCATAAGTTAGTCCAGCGAATATAATATACAATATAATATATATGCCACTCAGTCGACGAGACTTAAAATATGCCGAGTGTATCTCCTGCAGAGGGATAAGACCCCAAATTAAAAATAATCAAAAAAGAAATGTACTGGGCATGACACTAGACTCCATCTGATTGAGAAATTTCAGTTCTGGAGATCTAGGGAGTGTGGAGTACCTCCCCTCATTGTCATTACTACCAAGTTCACTCTTTTCCGGACTGGTCGTTCCTATTAGGATTCGATCTATGAATAAAATAGATCTATTCACTTGTTTACTAAAGGTGGTTATTATTATTATTATTATTCCAAGAGAGTTTTTTACGTCAGCGTTAGCTGATGTTCTTTCACTGGAGTTTGAGTGACTGCAAGTCTCCTCAAGTTCCCAGGACTCTTCTCGGTATTCTGGTAGATCTCAATAATGCTGTAGTTTGGATGGTCTCCACTCCTCTCCCAACCTCCAAGTCCTACAGTCCCTTTAATTATCCTTTAGTTACTGTACCAAAAGTACCAAATACGACTGGTACAATTGTTACCTTCATGTTTCATAGTTTTTTCAATTCCATGGCAAGGTCGAGGTACTTATCCTTCTTTTCACATTCTTTCAGTTTTATTCTGTGGTCAGCTGGGACAGCAAAGTCGACAATTTTGCAAATTCTCTTTTTTTTTATGAGGTACTTGAAACTTATTCTATTTCCTTTCATCTATCTATCTATCTATCTATCCCCACCTCTGCAGAGGGGTAAGACTCCCCACCAATAAGTGTCCTGAATATGACTCTAAACAATTTGATGGTGAGGTTCCAGTTATGCTGGATCTTTAGGGAATACGGAGTACCCCTTTATTGCCATCACTCCCAGGTCCACTCTGTCCCGGAGTGGTAGCATCTGATATGGTCCTATCTATGGATTAAATAGAATTAACGGCAAACTTATGCTGAACTGAATTGTTTGATTAAACTGAATGGCTTGAAATAGGAATGTTTTTGACAATTAAACCATGCTCACATTTATACTGCGTGCTTATACTAAACTGAAACCGTACTTACATTTAAACTGCGTGCTTATGCTAAACTGAATTATTTGAAATAGAACTGTTTTTTGACATTGAAACTATTGTTTAACATAGAACTGTTTTGAAATTTAACTGTGTGTAAACAAAATCTGTACTTATACTAAACTGAATTAGCTGAATTAGAACTGCTTGACTAAACTGAATAGCTTGAAATAGAAATGTTTTTCAGAATTAATCTGTACTTACATTCAAACTGCGTACTTATGCTAAGCTGAATTATTTGAAATTAAACTGTTTTTGTCATTGAAACAATACTTTTACTAAACTGAATTGTTATATATAACTGCATGAATAAACTGAATAGTTAGAAATAGAAATATTTTTGACAAACTGTGTACTCACACTGAACTGAATTGTTTGAAATAGAACTGATTATTTACATAAAAATGGATTTGGCATTAAATAACCTACAAAAGTTGATATGCCATAAAACTCAACCAACCAACCAACTATCTATCTTAATGGTGTCTCTTGGGCGTTGTGGCTTACGTGCTGGACTGCCACATCTTTGTAAGAGAGTTCAAACTCGAGTCACGCTATTCTATTTACTTTCGAAAAAGTATGAATTTAGAAAAGGTGTGAACCCCCTTCATCCCCTCTGTGATAAATAATCCGTGAAGAATGAACTGCCATTAAACAAAGCAACAACAAATAATATATATCTCAATCTATTCATATTGTATCAGAAAGAATTTCAAACCATTATTAAGAGCGAGAATCGGTTTTGACGTTGGAGTTTTGAAATTATACATTTCATCCAATGAGAATGACAGATGCTATTCTGCCGGGGCACACCTTCCCGGCCACCATAAAAGGCAGCGCTAACCATGCTCGCCCTCTCTTTACCTTTCCTCCTTGCTGCCAGCAAGGTGGGCCCAGCTGACACGAGAGATAACATTTCTCTCTCTATCCCGGGACGATTCTAACAGTAGACAGAGGGACTTTTCATCTCAAGAGAGCACATTTCAACATTTGTTCCTCTGTTTCCTTTAGGAGACCATTTCCTGGTCAATTATTCCTCCTTCCTAAACCAAATGGACCCCGAAACATCTGGCTAAGTACTAAATTCCCGCACAGCCATTTACAACTGTCCTCTACCTTCTTCAACTCACGGCACAAGGAAAAACTTCCTCTCAAGCTGTCATAAAACTACAAAATTGAAAACCATCAATATCAACGTCTTCATTATTCATTTTCTTTCTTTTAATATAACAAGAGGCAACAGAACTCTACAACGTCAACTGCCATTTATGCTTACATGGTAATATTATCTGCCCTCATGTTATAATATCTCTCTTGTGTCCTGGGTATGACACTAAATTGCATCTGAGAATTTGTGATATATATATATATATATATATACAGGGTGGAACGATAAAATTGTCGCCCTAGAAAAGACGACATGTTTCCATTTCCGTTTAATGAAAACCGGTTTTCTTTTTTTGTTGCAGACAATCTACTAGTTAGCCAGTTGTGTACAAAACTCAAGAGCGATAGGAGCCTTCTATCATGTCTGAAAATGACACAATGTTCAACGAGCGAGATCGGAGATGCACCGCTGTACAACTCATGCTCTCTACCGATCCAACATATGACAACAGGACCATTGCCAGCACCATCAAAATGCAAATCTGGATTGCCACGAATAACAAGGACGTTCCCAGGGCGATGAAAACAAAGTTTCCGGCTACGGGCTACGGTTATGGTCTTTGGTTGGTTTAAAGTGAGGGCCACATCATGCCACCTCACATCTTAGAAGTCAGCTTGTAAATCAACACCAAAGTGTACCTGGATGTGCTGAAGAGTGTAGTGATCCCTTGGTGCAATTAGGTGGCCGGTGGTAGACACTGGGTGTGGCAGCAGGACTCGGCGCCGGCCCACTATTCCAAAGAGACCCAGGCCTGGCTTCAGAAGCAGTGCTACGACTTTGTACGTTTCTCTCACTGGCCCTCCTCCTCGCCCGACCTGAACCCGCTGGACTACTTCATTTGGTCATACGTTGAGAACATCACCAATATGACCTCCCAAAACACCAAAGCCAGCCTGATCGCCGCCATTCGCCTAGTATTCGCCGAGCTCCCGCCAGCGCTAGTGGAAAAGGCATGCTCCCGGTTTCGGATCCGTATCGCGGTGGTGACTGAGGCTGAAGGCGGCTACATTGAATAGTTGCCTGAATTGATTTTTTCAATAAAAGTTTTAAAATAAAGCTGTAGTGTTGTTTTCTTTAGGACAACAATTTTATCGTTCCACCCTATATATATATATATATATATATATATATATATATATATATATATGTGTATTAATTAGTAATTAACGATGTGAAAAATAGAAAATTTTGAAATATTCTATTTCTGCTCATAGTATTCTGTTTTAAATTCGTTCAATGTCATCTCAGTTTTATCCAACTTTGCGTTTACGTAATTTTTGCAATTTAAAAAAAAAACAATCTTTACATTTGCAAACAACCACTGATGATGGCCAGTGAATGGTTCAAAAGTGCTCTGGACAATTTCCGTAAATTCATCTACCAACACCAACCTAAAACCAAAACTCAGGAAACCTCGGAAGGATCCTAATAAAATTATATCGACAAAATGTTTCTTTTTTATTTAATCAAACATATATATAGATATATATACTCCCCTAACCCCGTAGGGTTGAGTTCTCTAGCGAGTGAAGTAATCGTGTTGCCATTAGCGTTTATTGCAAGTCTCTTCATTTATGAATTGAGGTCTTGGTAGCCATTAAACGGATGTATGTAAACAATAGTAATTGTGATTCATAACTATTTAAAGTGTACTTCGCTCCTACTGGTTCCTCGTGGCTGAAGGGTTAGAAGCTTGGATTGGGTTTCGATCCCGGCTACGAGAAGCTAGTATGTGTAGCCACACTGATGAGTTCTGATAGAACAAAACAGATCTGTCTGTGGATGACTATATATATATATAGAGAGAGAGAGAGAAAGACGGAAGGAGGCTAAACTATTGATTTACTTGCGTGAGCGTGTGTGTTAATAATGACGCTCTTTATTAAAATAATGTTCCAATTTACGGCCCACCCATTCATAAATGACGTGTTATCGGGTAAAACCACGTTGGTACCACCCCTACAACAACTTCTTGGGTAAATTCCAGCCATTCATGTTTTTATGGCCAGACCGCCTTTTTTATTTTTTATTTTTCAACTCTTTCAATTCCTCCAAAATATTTTAATGGATTTCCACCCCGGGAGGTCTATCATCAGTCATTCCCGACCCCCACTCCATCATTCAGACTCATCATTCCCTAAATCCATCCGTCATCACCACCCCCAGGCCTTTATTCATTTTTTTGTTAGTTTATCATTCGCCTTTCATTTTGGTGATCTTCTTTTTTTTTTGAAGCAAGTGCGAATGTATAACAGTGTAAGTACACATAAACGCGCATGTATTTGTGTACACATACGTGTACTTTTGTGTACGTGTTTGCATATGTGAGCATACGTTCTGATGCGAACATTAATTCCCAGGTTATAGGTTATTTGGCTTACTAGCATGTCAACATTAGATAATTATTTAATGTCATATATATATATATATCTATAGTCATCCACAGACAGATCTGTTTCGTTCTATCAGAACTCATCAGTGTGGCTAGACAGTAGCTTCCCATAGCTGGGATCGAAACGTCAACACAAGCTTCTAACCACGATGAGATATTAGCTGCGAAGTAAATTTTAAACAGTTATGAATCATAATTAATATTGTTTACATACATCCGTTCAACGGTAGACGAGACCTTAATTCAACTACGAAGAGGCTCGCAATAATCGCTAATGGCAACACGATTACTTCTTCGCCAGAGAACTCAACCCCACGGGGGTAGGGGAGTATATATATATCTATAGTAATCCACAGACAGATCTGTTTCGTTCTATCAGAACTCATCAGTGTGGCTAAACAGTATCTTCCCTTAGCTGGGATCGAAACGTCAACACAAGCTTCTAACCATTCAGCCACGAGGAGATATTAGCTGCGAAGTAAATTTTAAACGGTTATGAACCACAATTAATATTGTTTACATACATCCGTTCAACGGTAGGTGAGACCTCAATTCAAACGAAGAGGCTTGCATTAATATATATATATATATATACATATATATATATATATATATATATATATATATATATATATATATGTATTATTCAGTCCAGTTAAACCGGAGTCGGGAATAATCCCGTCAGGACAAAAAAATCATTCAACTATGAACATTTAATTTTTCCTGGTAAGGAGCTCAATGTAACAGACATCACAGAGCAATAATTTCTTTAAGAAAATTAGGATTATAAATTTATTTCCATCCTGTTATCGGTATTGATAAGAATCAATAACACCAAAAATAACAGGACTTCTTCAGATCTAATGGATAAAATAATTCAGAACAGACACAGGAAGGAAGGGGGGGTAGAAGAGGGGTGAAGAGTTTCTTGCCCATTTCGCCCACTTCCGGTTTTTAGTTTTTATAACCGGTTGGAATTATTGTAAATTAAATTTTTTAATCTTTAAATTCTAAATACATTTCAACTTAAAACTCCAGATTTAATAATAATTTAGGGAAGTACAACATTCCTTAATAACCTTACCTTACAAGTTATATATATATATATATATATATATAATTATATGATTTTTAAGAGAATAGTTTGTAGGTAACTTGATTTTTAAACATAACTAAATATATTTTAATGTATATAAAATTGAACTATTTTTACTTTTCAGCTTTTGATCTTGAAATGAAAAGTGACTGAAATATGAATTTACATCTTACACTTTTAATGGAGGTGCCCGAGGTGTAATGGTTATCGTCGCAGGATATGGACACGGCGACACGAGTTCAAATCCTGATTGATTGCATTTCACATAGCACTAATACCCTTGGGAAAGGTATGAATCCAATTATTCTCCCTCCAGCTATGGGTAAATAGTAGGAAAGACTGGGTTCTTCGGCCTTGGTGAGGCAACTAGTCTAGGAGAAGGAAAACTCTGAATTCAAACCTGTTGAACTCCGCTTATCCTGCCCGAGTGGAGAGGTTAGGTAAATAGGATCTTACACTTCTATGGGTAGAAACAGGGTCATGGGAAAGCGAAAAATTACCAAGTTTTGGGAAAATATTCGTCAAGACAATTGTTCTGTTTTCGGGTTGTGTATTTGAGACACATGGGTTAAATGGTCGATAAGACATTGCTTACCTAAATTGATTAATATCCCTTGAACAAAATCTAAATTAAATTAAGTGTTCTTGCTAGAAAAGAAAAGAGAATATTCTCCAAGTACAGGTAAAAATTTGCCTAGAGATAAATAATTATAATATCCTCATGATCATGTCATACAACTTGCATGGATTTCCCAAACTCTCTCTCTCTCTCTCTCTCTCTCTCTCTCTCTCTCCCCATCCGTCTTTATCATACATCGCTTCTAGCAGGTGTTCTAGACTACACCCTATGTCCGTACAGAGCTGTTGTTGATAAGTTCTTGTCGGCCATCCTACACTTGAGCGTCCATGTGAATGGGGTCCATAGGAGAACGTTGTTCATGAGTTCGTCCTTGCTTCTCCAGCAGCGTCCCGCGTCTAATTTGGATGGTCTTCGAGATGGGCGGTAGTTGGCCGTACAGCTGCTGTTTTCTGGGATGTTGATTCTAGGATTTGTTTAATATAGCTCGTAGCATCCATGTGCAATTACTGACAAGCTTTTTCTCAGTAAGTTCAGTCAGCGTTCAAGAGGTACATCCATACAGTAGTATAGATACGACCGCTGCTTGGAAAAAAAGTGCGCTTTATTTTATCGGATAGGTCTGATTTCCACATGACCGATAACCAATCGATAGCTGCCCATCCTTTCTCCAGTCGGGTATTGATGTCATTTTCGGTAGATGAGACGCTGCTTCCGAGGTAGGTGAACTTGTCTACTAGTTTCAGACAGCCACTATTTAGTGTGGAGCAAAGTGGCGATAACCATAATATAAAGACATTACATGATAAACTGTAAAATAGTAGAAAATAATCTTATAAATAAACTTCATTACTATTTTTATCAATCTATCTATGGATCTATCTAAAGAGACCAGCAATATGTATCATCATCATCATCATCATGTCGTACCGCCAGCACGGATATCCCTGATCCTCTTTCGTTACTTCTCCCTATCGTTCATCGCCTCTGGCAGGTCTTCAGGGCTACATCCCGTATCCTCACAGATCTGCTGAATGTATGTTCAAGCTGGTCATCCTGCTTTTGCCCGGCCATATGTGGGGGTCCATAGGAGTACATCACTTATGAGCTCGTCCCTGCTTCTCCAGAAGTGTCCTGCATGTCTGGTTCGTCTAACTTGGATAGTTTTCGTGATGAGAGGCTGGTGGCCGTATAGTTGGTGCCTTGTGTGGCGTTGCCGCCAGGGCTTGTTCAATATTGCTCGCAGCATTCTTGTGTAATTGCCGTCTAGCTTCTTCTCCAGCCGCTTTGTTAGCGGCCAAGTAGTGCATCTATACAGCTGCCTGGAAGAAACTGCGTTTAATTTTATTGGTTAGTTCTGATTTCCATATGATCGAGAGCCTATCGATAGCTGTCCATGCCTTCGTTAGCCGTGTGTCGATGTCCTTTTTCGGTTGACGAGACGCTGCTTCCTAGGTAGGTGAACTTGTCTACTAGTTTCAGAAAGGTTCCGTCTAGTGTTGAAATGTCCTCTGTTTGATTATGGCACATATATTCCGTTTTGTGTGCATTGACATAGAGGACATATATATATATATATATATATATATATATATATATATATATATATATATATATATATATATATAATTCAAATATTTCAAAGTTTATCTATTATTAAAATGCATATGCATTTCAAATTACGACGGACTAACTGAACAAGTACTTTAGGTTCATTGATTAACGAAAAATGGTTAGGTTATGTGGTTTAATGACATATCAACCCTTGTTGGTTATCTAATGCCAAATCCTGTTTATAAATGTGTGTGTGAGAGAGAGAGAGAGAGAGAGAGAGAGAGAGAGAGAGTTGTAAGTGAGCAGTTTGTAGGTAACCTTGATTTTAAACGAGTTAGGGCTCATTGGTTAGCACACAGTTTAATGGCTTCAATTATTTGTATTTAACATTTGTAGGCAGAGTGTTCGCCAATGGTCTAGGAGACCTGGGTTCAATCCCCGGTCGTGTCATACCAAAGACTTGATACCTCCTTGCTTAACACTCAGCAATATAAGGTACGTATCAAGGGTAAAGTGGAGCAATCCAGGGAAAGGAGTAACGCTCTCCCCTACACCTCGGTGTAGTAGCTATTGAAAAGGGAGCCTTCGGGTTGCTCTTGACAACGGTCGCCAACTTTACTTACTTTTCAAATATGAAGTTGAAATGAATCAGACAAATATGTTGTAAAAAGAAGAAACGAAAAGAAAAATACATATAAATGGGTGAGAAAATTTTAATATTAGTCTATGTTTCAAACAACCACACTTTCGACTTCCAACACTCGAACATAATCGCATTCATGCATGATAAAAACAAACGTAGAATTATAGAACCATCCGCCATTTCATATTACAAAATCATGCAACAGGGACCAGGATTTTATAAAATATCACCTTATCGTGCTAAAATGATCTTAGAAGATTTCAACTTATGCAAACAACGATAGTTAAACAGATATCTATATCTGCTTTCCAACTAAATTCACAGCTGCCCACAATATTTCTCCTTTTCTTCAGGTTATTTCTTTTTCCCTCTCTTCCCTCTTCCTCTTATTTCTTCTTTCTTTCCTTCTCTGTCAATACTAACCGACTTTTCATATACGCTGTGTTTTTTTTCTATAACCTTTGAAAAGTTTACATTTCATGACGTAATCTATTTTTTGTATATTTTTCTCTATCGTTAAACCATCATTTTGAATTTAAAATTCCCACCCTGTGGTCGACCTAGAATATTTTCTCCAGAAAATATTTTCACCTTAAATTTTCATAATTTTTATGTCTTTGAATAATTTTATCACAGGTCTAAATGAATTGGTGAACATTGACTAATATTATTAAATTTTTTTCATATATATTTTTCTTTCCGTTTTTTTTTTTTCTTATTACAACATATTAGTAATTCTATTTATGGAGTATTCTAATCTAATTTAATACCAGTCATTTATTTGCACACAGTCGAAAGATAATTCTATTTATCTAGTATTTCAATCTAATTTAATACAAGTCATTTATTTGCACACTGTTGGATGATTTCAAGCGTTGCTATCTAATATTAGTAATTCTTTTCAATATTAATTATTTGCTTGCACATAGTTAAATATTTTTAAGTATTGGTATTTAACACTAATAATTCTATTGCTATTTAACCTTAGTAATTAGACAGTAGTTATAACTGGTCTTACGTAGTGTTATCCAACGCTAATAATTCTATTTAATACTAATCAAGTGGGTGTCCTCGTGGTGAAATAGTTAAAGCACTACTCTGCGGAATCGTAGTAAGGGAGTTAGAATACCAGTTCACTATTACGTTCACTTTCGGACAAATACTATTGGAAAAGGTATGAACCCCCTTATCCTCTCAGCTATGGGTTAAATATCATTACTGCTGTTCTTCTTGAAGGATGATTTTGGCATTAAATAATGTACCATCCCCATGATACGGATATGCGAAACATACATAGAATGTTCATAACATATATACATAGAACATAAGAATCCCGAAAAACACGTAACGACTTCTTAGTTCAGGTACGAAACCTTTTATTACCTTTGAGTAAAAGGTTACGACATAAGGAAGAGAGATGTACAATCTTTCTATGATGACTTTTCCATCTGCCCCCCAAACATGTACGACGCCCGTAGCGCACAAATTCGTTCGGCCTCAGCGAGCCCCGAAAGTCGACCCTTCCCGTTCGGAGTCTAGTTCTCAACTCAACTGACTTTCTTCAAAATGCCCCAAATCCTCCGCGCGCTTCTGGTGCGTGATGTCACCCACACTCTCTATCCCCGTTTCCCATCTGGGCTATTGTGACATCTCTGAGTGACACGTCCGCTCCGCGCACGCGCGTGAACACCTGCGTTAATATTGCACCTAAGTAACCCATGCACTAAGCCGAAAGGTTCCCAGCCTAACGAAACCCAAAGGCATAAAACGAAATCCCTCGGCCATTATATTACAATAACACACAAAGGTTGATATGCCATTAAACAAAGAAACCAGACCAATATTAATAATTTGTTTACACATAGTTTAAATGGCTTCAATTATTGCTATCTCAGCGCAATTGACGTTCAATCGCTGCCTTCTAGCATCTTCAGGATAATACAGGATTGGGTACTTGTTTGCTGCAAAAGCAATTGGAATATGATCGG
Source organism: Sepioteuthis lessoniana (assembly GCA_963585895.1). Lineage (NCBI taxonomy): Eukaryota > Metazoa > Mollusca > Cephalopoda > Myopsida > Loliginidae > Sepioteuthis > Sepioteuthis lessoniana. Next base: position 71,075 of record CAUZXS010000150.1, read on the forward strand.
GACAATTATATAGCAGCTTAGTGTTTGACATGACGAACCGATTCATTGTAAGGGCTTTAGTGGAGTGTGATAAGTCATATGATTATTTTGGTTGCCGGATTAAGGACTGATCAGCCACCACGATCCCCTCCTGACACTCACAGGTAGCCTCGTTGGAGAGGGAGGTCTTACCCATCAGCAGAAAAGCTGTCGGCGTATTCTTCAACTCCAGCTGACAGGGCTACGTGCACATGTGAGTATATTGGTAAGCATGTATATGTAAGTGACAGAGTATGTGTGTACATTTATATGTACGTGTGAGAGTGTATGTTCATGTTTCTGTATGCGTTCGTTTTAGCGCTGATATTTAAATGCACAAAACATTGAAATTTTGAAAAGTTATGCCCCCTCTTCTTTTCTTTCCCTTTCCTCTTCCCCAGCAGGTAAAACACGCCTTGAGGACAAAGAAGTCACATATCAAGTTTCATGATGCTCTTTGATCAAAGAGTCTTTTTAGATACTTTTCCTCCACCAAATTCTGGTCCTCACTAACAGTGGGGACACGCCTGCGGATACAAAACTCATTTGCTTTCCGGATAAATTAGCTTTGCTTTGCTTTGCTTTGGTTTCATCTCATATCATCCATTGTAGGTTATTTAATGCAAAATCCTCTTTAAACATATATATTGATTATGTATGATTTGGTTTGGTTGGGTTTTATGGCATATCAACCATTGTAGGTTATTTAATGCCAAATTCTCTTTATACATATATATTGAATATATATGATTTGGTTTGGTTTTATGGCATATCAACCATTGTAGGTTATTTAATGCCAAATCCTTTTTATGCATAAATATTAAATATTCTATTTCTAAACATATTTTGTAGATAACATTTTTATACGACCCTAAGCTCATTTTGTTTTCCATACAGTTCAATAGTCTTATTTCTATCTAATATGAATAATTCAATTCACTTTAACAGTTCTATTTCAAACAATTCAATTTAGCATGTCAAAGTTAAATAGTTCCAAGTATTGCTATGTATCACTAACAATTCAATTAAACATCAGTTATTTGTTCACACATAGTTAAATGATCTCATAGTTCTATTTCAAACAATTCCGTTAGGCAAAAGTACAGTTTTTTGTTTACACACAGTTAAATGTAAAACAGTTCTATTTCAAACAATTCAGTTAAGTATGAGTACGCATCTTTAATATCAGACAGTTTTATTTGACCCATAGATAGGACTCAATCAAGTGCTACCACTCCGGGTCAGAGTGGAACTGGGAGCAATGACAATAAAGGGGTAATCCGCATTCCCCAAAGCTCCAGCATTACTGGAGCCTCACGATCAGATTGTTTAGTGTCATATCCAGGATAATCGTCGAGGGAGTCTTAGCCCTTTGCAGAGATACAGTCTGTGTATTATACAGCCCCAGCCGACAGGGCCATATTTGCCTTAGTAAGGTAACTAGTTTGGAAGAAAGAAAACTCTGAAATCAAATCAGCTTTACCCAGCTTAAAAATTGATCTTGTTTATATCCTGCTGGTGGGACTATAATTGCACGATTGTCCAATAATCGAGAACAAATTACACTTTGTAAAAAAATATTTATTATCTTTTAAAATTGTTTATACTAAAAGTAAAAAGACATATTCTTCTTAAAACATTGCTTTTATGACCTGGATAATGAAATTATCAAAACATAATGGGAGATTATATTTGGTGAATGATATATGGAAGCTAAAAAATTGACCTGGTTCGAATCCTACTAATGGTGGTGGTGTTGAGCAAATACATACAATGTCTATTAAGTAAATGACAGTGATCGTGTACAAAACTGTATTAGTAAATAAATTTCAGAATAAATCATTTGGGGAATTACACGTCAAAAAGACATTTTCCTCACTCCTGTAAGTCTTTAGTTGGCTCTATGTTTTATTAGTTCGTCGCGCCCTGGTGAATGTTCTTAATAATTCCAAAGTAGATACCACACAGCTGGGTTTTAATTCTTGGAAACGTTAATGTAGAATCCAAATAACTATTAAACTGCTCGAAAGATAACGTCGTAAGTCAACTCAGATTAATTGACGGGTTATGACAAATATGGTCAATTAAAAGCTTGATTATCACAGAAGGATTGTAATGTCAGATGACTAAATTCCAAGAAGATAGAAATTAGATTTCTAGCAGGACATGTGGCTTAGAAGAAATAGGCGTTTGGTTAAAGAGTTTCTAAGTAAAATTTTCTGGATTTGGTTTGGTTTGGTTTGGTTTGGTTTTATGGCATATCAACCATAGTAGGTTATTTAATGCCAAATCCTTTTTATACTGGGGGTGTCCTCATGGTCTAATGGTTAAACCTATGGAATGTGGAATCGCTGTAAGCGAGTTCGTACTTCAATCGCGCTATTACGTTCACTTTCGGGCAAATACCTTTGGGAAATGTATGAACCTCCTTATCCTCCCAGCTAAGGGTTAAATAAAACCAAAACTGTTCTTCAAGGAGAATAGCTTTGGCTTTAAATAACCTACAAAGGTTGATATGCCATTAAATAAAGAAACCAAACTAACCTTTTTATATATTAAATATATAGGATTTGGTTTGGTTTGATTCTATGGCATATCAACCATTGTTGGTTATTTAATGCCAAATCTTTTTTATATATACATTAGATATATGATTTTTTAGAAAACACTTTTAAATGAGTGTGAGTTTATTTTTTTCGACACTGTTAAATGGCTTCACTGGAGGTGTCCGTGGTGTAATGGTTACCGTCGTAGGAAATGGACACGGCGACACGAGTTCAAATCCTGGACGAGGCTGATTGCATTTCACATAACACTAATACCCTTGGGAAAGGTATGAATCCAATTATTCTCCCTCCAGCTATGGGTAAATAGTAGGACAGACTAGGTTCTTCAGCCTTGGTGAGGCAACTAGTCTAGGAAAAGGAAAACTCTGAATGGAAACCTGTTAAACTTCGCTTAAAAATTGACCTTGTGTCACACCCTGCCCGAACGGAGGGGTTGTTAAATATGGTTAAACGGCTTCATTTATCTCTATCTTATACGAATAATTCTATTTACTATTAATCATTTGTTTGTACACAATTAAATGATTTCAAGTATTGCGATTTAACACAGACAATTCAATTAAACAACAGTCATTTGCTTACACACAGTTAAATGTAAAAACAGTGTCATTTTGTACAATTAATTACCGCATAACTCATTTGTTTGCTCTCAAACAGTTCTATTTGACCCATAGATAGGACCCTATCTGGTGCTACAGCTCCAAGTCAAAGTGGACGTCGAAGCAATGGCAGTGAAGAGGTACTCTGCATTCTCCAAAGCTCCAGCATTGCTAGAGCCTCACCATCAGATTGTTTAGTGTCATATCAAGGACATTCGTGTGGAGAATCTTACCCCTCTGCAGAGACATAGTCAATATATTCTACAGCCCCGGGTGACTGGGCTAAAATCATCTGGAGATGGCTGTTCGATCCTAACAAAAAGTAAAATAACAAAGAATACTAACTACTGATTAACACTAGTATTCTTAGCTCAGTTGGCTGGGGGTGGGAGCTGTTGAATACACTGACCGCCTCTCTGCAGAGGGATAAGACCCCCCGCCAACGAGTGTCCTGGATAACAGTTCTATTTCAAACAATTCCGTTTAGCATAAGTCTGTACTTCTACAAAAAAATGAAATAGAACTGTTTTTGACAAGTTAACTGCGCACTTATACAAAACTGAATTGTTATATACTTATACCAAACTAAATTGTTTGAATAAGAATTGATTATTTTTATAATAGATTTAGCATTAAATAACCTACAAAAGTTAATATGCCATAAAACCCAGACAACCAAACAACCAACCAAACTAAACGTGTATATTGTTATGGTTAATGGAATTAGAACAATCTATTCCCATGGCACAATAATGCGTATTCATATATATATATATATGGGGGGGCTCTGGGTGTGTTCGTGGATAGTGGATAAACAAAGGATTTTATCTTCAGCATCTTTGGACGGCATCTGATTGTCTGGAAGATCTTCTTTTGTCCGTCGTTTTTTGCACAAAAACCACAGTAAGAGCTATGCCTGTTTGAACCCACGTGAACCTACCTGAGGGTCTGAGACCGGAAATAGGCGTAGAAAAGGACCAAGGACGTTGGTCAGTTAAGTGAAGGACTCGGAGTCGAAGAATCAGACAGTTGGGGAAAGAGACACAGGAAGGAAGGGTCTCGATCAGTCAGAAGGTTGCATGGGGTCAGTGAAGGCGACGTTCAGGATTTTCTAGCGTTAGCAACATATATACACACGCAGAGTGCCAAAGATGTTGAAGACCTCACTTTTTTATTTTTTTGCTGTCTTGTATCTGTGGTTTTGCCTTTTTTCTTTCCACCTTCTGTTTATTTATTTATTTATTTTTGTTGTTGTTTTTTTGTTCGACTCTGGAAATGCCTACTTGGCCGGGTGTAAGAAACAACAGCGGGGTCCCCAGGGACGATCAACAGCCAACCAACCAACCTGGCGTATGAGTTTATTTCATATCCCAGGTGCTCATCTTTTGCATACGTAGTCGATAATATATAGGAAGTGAATAAATAATATCCACAGAAGACGTGGCCTTGTTGCTCATATCAGTAAAGAACATGGAACAATGAAGAAAAGATGGAAGGGGGATGGAATTGTAAGAACAAGATGGCAGCGAGAAGCAATAATTGAACAGAGATGAAGATGTTTATATGACACCTAGAACAGAGGAGAAAGAGGACTGTCACCCACCTATTAGCGAGGGGTAAGAAATACATCAACTCTATCTCTTTCGCCGCAACTTAAAGTAACAGTAACTTATTCCTATTTGTTGAGTATTGGCCTATGAGTAGAGAGTTCGCCAATGGTCTGGGAGATCGGGTTTCAATCCAAGATCGAGATATACCAAAGACTCAAAAAATGGTACGTGATGCCACCTTGAATAAGGTAAAAGACCAAAGGTAAAGTGGAACAATCTAGGAAACGGAGTAGCGCCCTCCCCTACATCTCGGTGTAGTAGCTATTGAAAAGGAAGCCTTCAGGTCACCCTCGACTAAGGTCGCCAATTTTACTTACTATAATTGTTTTTAAGGATTATTTTAGTTACTTATTGCCATATAATTTTATGCAAACAAGTTATTATTAAATAGAAATATTTATTTAAAAACCATATAATTATTAGTATTAGATAGAAATACTTGAAACCATACAACTGTGCGCAAATTATTTGTGTCCGATGGGGATGCTTGATACTGTCTGCAAAATATCTTAAGAAATAACTGGACAATAATACTTATGTGAACGTACAATTAACGCACTTTTCTTATTTTTAGGCATAAGATAACTCTTGACAGGTTGACATACCGTTAAAATCAATCAATCGATCTAGAAGTGGTCGACCAAAATCGGGTTAATCTTCTGCACACACACACACACACACACACACACACACACTCTCTCTCTCTCTCTCTTTCTCTCTCTCTCTCTCTCTCTCTCTCTTCCCAAAATGCGTTGTATTATCATAAAACCTGCGTTCGGGATAGATCTTGATCTTCATAAGGTTAAATCGTTAAATTGTTTATGGCTTTTTGTCGAATTGTTTTGACATTTAATACAAGGTTGCCAACCTGAAAAATAAATTATCTACATTCTCATAGCAAAATTGTGCTTTATTCTAAAAACAAAGTCTGATCTAATCGTACCTTTCTCTCTGGTCAGATGTCCACTTGACCGTGGGATTTATATTTCTCTTCTATGGAGATGGTAGAATGTTCGCTATTGACCTCTTTTCTGCCCAGCGCTGAGTTATTATTTGATGCAACTAATTAAAAGAGGAAAAATAAAACTCGAAATTCAAATTTGCCTTCCATTGTCTGAAGAAGGAGAGGTTGAAAAAGGAATTTTTAAAGGAGAGGAGAAAAAGGTGGATAAGGGAGAAAAAGGAAAGCGAAATCAGAAAGAAAGAAAAAACACGAGAAAAATAAGGAAAATGAAAAAAAAGAATAAGATAAGAAATGAATGAATTAGAGGATGAGAAATAAAAAATAAAAAGAAGAGGGTCGAAAAAAGGGGAGTAGGAAGAAATAGGAGGACAAAGAATGTTTAAGAAGAAAAAGAGATACAAAAAGAAAAAAAAAACGATCAGGAGGGGAAGGAAGAGGAAGACGGAAAAGAAAGGGGTGGACGAAGAAGGTAAGAGTTATGACCGATTATTAGGGGTCAATAAATAAATAACTCAACACAGAGATATGAGGTGCTACACAAATGTATCCAAGTCTCTGAGGAGGAAATCCTTTGTTCAACGTACACGATGACAGGCTAAGTGCTTACTACAGCTGCGGTATTTGTTGACCGCCCCACCCAACGGGCAAGTGTGGCACAAGGCCTTTTTCATGGTGGGTCCGGGCGCAGGGCCGTAGCCCACACGCGCCCGGCATTTCCCAAAAATCCCTACGGCCCCGTCGGCATTCCCCTTATTAGGGGCGCCTCAGACGCCGGGCGATGAACACAACCCTCCCGAAGGAGGTAAAAGCCTGGGGGGAAGGCCCCTGAGGCCGAAGGAAATTATCTAGCTGCCAAGACACACTCGGCCAGATCCGTGCCAGCTGCATGCACGGCCGGCCGAAATGCGATTCAACAACTGGAAAAGCACAGTGTTAATACAGCGGTATTTGTTGCACGCCCCACCCTAGGGGCAAGTATGGCACAAGGCCTTTTTTATGGTGGGTCTGGACGCAGGGCCGTAGCCCACACGTGCCCGGCATTTCCAAAAATGCCTACGGCCCCGTCGGCATTCCACTTATTAGGGGTGCCTCAGGCGCCGGGCGATGAACCCAACCTCCCCGAAGGGAGTAAACGCCTGGGGGGAAGGCCCCTGAGGCCGAAGGAAATTATCCAGCTGCCGACACACACCCGGCTAGATCCGCGCCGCTGCCAGCACGGTCAGCCGAAGTGCGACCCAACAATTGGAGAAGCACAGTGTTAATACAGCGGTATTTGTTGCGCGCCCCACCTAACGGGCAAGTATGGCACAAGGCCTTTTTTATGGTGGGTCCGGACGCAGGGCCGTAGCCCACACGCGCCCGGCATTTCCAAAAATGCCAACGGCCCCGTCGGCTTTCCCCTGATTAGGGGCGCCTCAGGCGCTGGGCGATGAACCCAACCTTCCCGAAGGGAGTAAAAGCCTGGGGGGAAGGCCCCCTGAGGCCGAAGGAAATTATCCAGCTGCCGAGACACACCCGGCCAGATCCGCGCCGCTGCCAGCACGGTCAACCGAAGTGCGACCCAACAATTGGAGAAGCACAGTGTTATTACAGCTGCAGCTCTCCGCTTAGTTCTTGGTTAATATTCTCTTTGGGTAAGTCCATTATTCTGGTCATAGGTGAGTCACCTATAACTGTTAGTATAATCAAAAAAGGTGTTGTTGTAGTATAGTGAGTTTTTTGCTTAGATGAGGCACAAGGCCGTATGAATCGGGTACCCAATGAGAATTGGACTCACTCGCGAAGGTTTGCTAATCTAGCTTGCTAACCATTACACCACTCGGGGTGCTCATCAAAGGAATAAGAAGAAAGAAAATAGTTGGTAAAAAAAAGTACAAAAAAGAAAAGGAAGGAAAAGAGATCACACATCGATAGATATAAATGGTAATATACTTACTTACGAGGATCATTAAATAAGTTTCCAGACTTTTTCGTATGGGCACTTTCATTGATAGTACACACATGAAACTCTAGTCCCCTTCGAAGTAATCTCCCCCGGCTGCAATGCACTTGTTGTACAGTTCCAACAACGTCTGGAAGACCCCATGGAAGTCCTATTGTATGAGCGTGTCAATGACCTTCGTCACAGCCTCTTTATCTCCTCAATTGTCTCATAACGACAGCCTCTGAGCTTAGGGAATAACCAAAAGTCACAGGGAGCAAGGTCTGAACTATAGGGAGGCTGAGGAACTGTCTTGATGCCCATCTAGGTCAAATAGTCTGTGACAAGGATGGAGTTGTGGACTGGTGTATTATCATGGTGGAAATACCACTGACCCAATTTGAAGAGTGCTGGCCTCTTCCCAAGGAATCTCTTCTTGAACTCCCTTAAAACCTCAACATAGTATCCCTAATCCTAACCCTAACCCTTTGGCCAATCAAATCTGGTGTATTGATTTCATTACTCCTCCCACACCTCTCATCATCCCTCACAGACTCCCTGCCTTCCTTGAATCTCTTATGCCGCTTAAAAACTGATGCTCGATTCATGCATGATGCTCCAAAAGCAGTCTGAAGCATTCCTTTCGTTTCTGCTACATTTTTTCCAAGTTTAAAACAATTTTATTGCATATCGTTCTTCTAAAGTGTCCTCATGTCCAGATTGCATTTTTGAAATTCACCAGCTGTGACAATCAGGCTTTAGTAGGGTGTATTCCAATTCCTTCTATAGCTGTTGATTTGAACCTGAAATCATAAAAATTGGTCATTCATAACATGTATAGCAATAACATACTGAATTTTCAAGAGTCTGTGACAATTTTAAATACCTGCACCAAAAAAGTCTGGAAACCTATTTAATGCACTATGTACATTTATAAATAGAGAGTTCTCGATATAGACCATGCATATCTAACTAATTATAGCGGAAACACAGAGACAACGATTCTTATTTTCCTGCAGATGTGATTATTGGACCAAGAGGCTCCCACGTAGTGGCTATTCGCTTATATACCGATCTCCGGGGCATGATGTAAAAGGTATTCTTCTTTGTAGAGCATGACCTGAACGAGGCTGTTAGCATATAACATAGCTCTAAAATCCTTGGGAAATATATGAATCCAACTATCCTCCTTCCAGCATTAGATAAATAGTAGGTCAGACTGTGCTCTTTAATTTTAGTATAACAACTGCTTAAGAAGAAAAAAAACTGAATTAAAACCTATGAAACTCCACCAAAAATGAATCTTGTCTTTCATCCTCCTCACACGGAAGGGTTGGTAAATATATACATTGTATTACTTTTGTGAGTTCTTATTTCGTTTATGCAATTTTCCTTAATTTATTATTTTCGGGTGTTTTTTTTTTATTTCACTTCAGACGAGTTTTTCAACACGTATCAGTTGGGGGTCTTTCTCTGAAGTTTGAGTGACAGCAAGTTTCCTCACCTCTCCAGGACACCTCCGAGTATTATGGCTGATCTCAACAATGCAATAATCTGTACGATCTTTCACTGGAGTCTAAGTGACAGCAAGTCTCTCCAGCTCTCAAGGACTCTTCCGAGTATTCCGGCTGATCTTAACAATTCTACAATCTGGATGGTCTTTCCCTGAAGTCTGAGTGACAGCATGTCCCCTTACCTCTCCAGGACTCTTCCGAGTATTATGGCTCATCTCAACAATTCAACAATCTGGATGGTCTTTCCCGGAAGTCTGAGTGACAGCAAGTCTCCTCATCTCTCAAGGACTCTCCCGAGTATTCCGGCTGATCTTAACAATTCTACAATCTGGATGGTCTATCCCGGGAGTCTGAGCGACAGCAAGTCTCCTCACCTCTCCAGGACTCTTCCGGGTATTATGGCTCATCTCAACAATTCTATAATCTGTATGGTCTTTCCCGGAAGTCTGAGTGACAGCAAGTCTCTCCAGCTCTCAAGGACTCTTCCGAGTATTCCGGCTGATCTTAACAATTCTACAATCTGGATGGTCTTTCCCGGAAGTCTGAGTGACAGCAAGTCTCCTCATCTCTCAAGGACTCTTCCGAGTATTATGGCTCATCTCAACAATTCTACAATCTGTATGGTCTTTCCCGGAAGTCTGAGTGACAGCAAGTCTCCTCATCTCTCAAGGACTCTTCCGAGTATTATGGCTCATCTCAACAATTCTATAATCTGGATTGTCTTTCCCGGAAGTCTGAGTGACAGCAAGTCTCCTCATCTCTCAAGGACTCTTCCGAGTATTATGGCTCATCTCAACAATTCTATAATCTGGATGGTCTTTCCCGGATGTCTGAGTGACAGCACGTCTCCTTAGCTCTCAAGGACTCTTCCGAGTATTCCGGCTGATCTTAACAATTCTACAATCTGGATGGTCTTTCCCTGAAGTCTGAGTGACAGCATGTCCCCTCACCTCTCCAGGACTCTTCCGAGTATTATGGCTCATCTCAACGATTCAACAATCTGGATGGTCTTTCCCGGAAGTCTGAGTGACAGCACGTCTCCTCAGCTCTCAAGGACTCTCCCGAGTATTCCGGCTGATCTTAACAATTCTACAATCTGGATGGTCTTTCCCGGAAGTCTGAGTGACAGCAAGTCTCCTCATCTCTCAAGGACTCTTCCGAGTATTATGGCTCATCTCAACAATTCTACAATCTGGATGGTCTTTCCCGGAAGTCTGAGTGACAGCAAGTCTCCTCATCTCTCAAGGACTCTTCCGAGTATTATGGCTCATCTCAACAATTCTATAATCTGGATGGTCTTTCCCGGAAGTCTGAGTGACAGCAAGTCTCCTCAGCTCTCAAGGACTCTTCCGAGTATTATGGCTCATCTCAACAATTCTATAATCTGGATGGTCTTTCCCTGAAGTCTGAGTGACAGCAAGTCATTTCAGTTTTCCAGGATTTTTCTGAGTATTCTAGCCAATCTTAATAATACTGGATCGTCTTGATTTTTTTTTTCTGATTTCCAATTCCTCTAGTCTTTCTTTCAAGCCTTTAGGAAACGCACCAATTACAATTGGAATCACTTTCACTCATCTTCCACAGCTTCTTTTGTTCTCAGGTAAGGTCCTAGTATTTGTCTTTTCGTTTTTTCTGTGACCATGGTAATGGGAAAATATAATTGATGCCGAGTTCTTTTTACTTGTTAATGCAATTTCTAGTCTTCGGTGTGGGATTAGTTGATTCGTTTGTATCTCAAAAGCCGAGAAGGCCTGGTCGGCTAAGACTGAAGAATACACCGACTGCATCTCTACAGAGGGATTAACTCCCTGAACGAGTGTCCTAGTTATGACACTAAACAATCTGATGGTAAGGTTTCAATAATACTGGAGCTTTGGGGAATATGGAATACCCCTTCATTGCCATCGCTCCCAGGTCTTTAAACAAATAAACCAAACCAAACCCCATTACCACAAGGCCAAGTGCGGATCCATCTCATACAAAGTATCTATATTTTGTGGTAAACTGCCGACCATCTTATTTTTAGCCAAACTGTTCACACCCGACAATTTATCTTTCTATTTGGCTGAGTACTTTCACTTTTCAGCTTGCCACATTGAGCAGTTCCTCTTTCATAGCATCTCACAATGGAGGTATTATTGGTTTGGTTTGGTTTCTTTGTTTAATGGCATATCAACTTTTGTAGGCTATTTAACGCCAAAGTCATTCACCTTGAAGAACAATAGTGGTACAATTTGACCCATAGATGGGAGGATAAGGGGGTTCATACCTTTACCAAGGGTATTAGTCTGAAAGTGATTGTGACATATCAAGGTTTGGTTGGTTTCTTTGTTTAATGGCATATCAACTCTTTTTAGGTTATTTAATGCTAAAGCCATTCTCTTAGAAGAACAGTAGTGGTACTATTTAACCCATAGCTGGGAGGAGAAGGGGGTTCATACCTTTACCAAGGGTATTAGTCTGAAAGTGATTGTGACATATCAAGGTTTGGTTGGTTTCTTTGTTTAATGGCATATCAACTCTTTTTAGGTTATTTAATGCTAAAGCCATTCTCTTAGAAGAACAGTAGTGGTACTATTTAACCCATAGCTGGGAGGATAAGGGGGTTCATACCTTTCCCAAGGGTATTTGCCCGAAAGTGAATGTAATAGCGCGACTGGAGTACGAACTCACATACTACGATTCCGCAGTCCATCACTTTAATCATTACACCACGAGGACACCCCCCAACAGTAGTGATACTATTTAACCCATAGCTGGGAGGATAAGGGGGTTCATTTTTTCCCAAGTGTATTTGCACGAGAGTGAACGTAATAGCGCGACTGGAGTACGAACTCGCTTACTACGATTCCGCAGTCCATCGCTTTAACCATTACACCACGACGACACCCCACGGAGGTATTATTGGCGGTGCACATCTCCCCTCGAAATAACATACGAGAGAGTGAGTTACAAAATACCAGTAACAGAACTGATTCCTGAAATTCTTTTACATGGGTGAGTGAAATATTTTGCAATATTTTAGTAACATGAGGTACAATTCAGTTGTATCAGATGCTTTTTGTCCCCGAGACAGTGAAGGTGAAGAACCATTCTGAACTATGAGATACCTAGCTAGCTTGATACTCTTCGTGTATTACTCGTTAGATTTTCCACTAAAGCATGGAGAATGGCCTCAGAATCCGCGATTTTAAGCTTGCTTGACTTGGTTTTGTTATTGAGGTGTTTTTAAACCAATCGAAATTCCTGAAAACATCAGTGTCGGTTCTCTGCTTAGTGTCATTTTGATTAGACAATAATTAGAAATAGATATGAATAGGCTGATATATATATATATATATATATATATATATATATATATATATATATATATATATATGTGTGTGTGTGTGTGTGTGTGTGTTTCTGTGTCTCTGTGGGTATCTGTATGTGTGTGTATAAACAGATTGGGATAGGCTGACATAAAGAAACAGAAAGAGATAGACAGATAGATAGATAGATAGATAGATATGAACAGACCGACATATATATATATATATATATATATATATATATATATATATATATATATATATATCATATTTATCACCCCTTCCGCTCGGGCAGGATATGATACAAGGTCAATTTTTTAAGCGGAGTTTAACAGATTTGAATTCAGAGTTTTCCTTCTCCTAGACTAGTTGCCTCACCAAGGCTGAAGAACCCAGTCTGTCCTACTATTTACCCATAGCTGGAAGGAGAATAATTGGATTCACACCTTTCCCAATGGTATTCGAGCTATGTGAAATGTAATCAGTCTCGTCTAGGATTTGAACTCGTGTCACCGTGTCCATTTCATACGACGATAACCACTACACCACGGTCACTTCTCATATGATGCTGTGAACTGATATGAATAATCGATTTTAAGCTTGCTTGACTTGACTTTGTCAATGAGGTGTTTTTAAACCAATCGAAATTCCTTAAAACATCTCGTTACTGTTCTAAGATCAACAATGCCTTCGATTTTCGCACAACAAAAGTTTTTGGTCGCTTCCTTGGCGTCATGATTCCGTTCGAACTCGCAAAGCATAACTTCCCGAACCGGACTATTTTGCAATTTCAACTGCACAGCTTTCAAAATCATACACAGAGTAAATCAATACACAACGTGTCAGCGCACAAGCAACCACGATATTACCAACCATAATTGACACCTTTCACGGAATACATGTTCCACAATCCAGTACACATCAAAATATTGCACAAATTTTGACCCACCCTAGTATTATAGAAAAAGCCACGTATACGTACTATTAAAATATTGCAAAATTTTTGACTCAATAGAGGATTTATAGCCATAGGATAAGTAAGATAAGTTATCTTGGCTTTACTTTTAATCAAATATTCAGAAAGCATTTAATATAAACTTGAAAATTTAAAGCGACATAAATTTTTAAAAAATATTTTTGGTTTGGTTTGGTTTGGTTTGGTTTTATGGCATATCAAACATTGTAAGTTATTTAATGTCAAATCTATTTTTATTCTCAATAAACAGTTCTATTTCAAACAATTCAGTTAGGTATAAGTATAGTTTTTGGTTTACACTTTGTTAAATTCAAAACGGTTCAACTTCAAACAATTCAGTTTAGCACACAAAAACAGTTCCATTTCAAACAATTCAGTTTAGCATGAGTACGCAGTTTAAATGTCAAAACAATCCTATTTTAAGCAATTCAGTTTAACATAAGCACACAGTTTGATCCATAGATAGGACCCTATCAGGTGCTACCATTCCGGGTCCGAATGGACCTGGGATCAATGCAATGAAGGGGTACTCCACATTCCTCAAAGCTCCTGCATTACTGGAACCTCACCATCTGATTGTTTAGTGCCTTATCCAGGACAATCGCTTGAGGGCGGGGTCTTACCCCTCTGCAGAGAAGCAGTCGGTGTATTCTACAGCCCCAGCCGACAAGGCAACTTAATATTTTATTAGTACAATGTAATTACAAAATTATTAAAATTTTCATTTTTTTACAACATGGAAGACAAAATACTTCTAATCACAGAACATGGAAGATTTTTGCGCCTGGTAAATTCTTGCGCCTGGTAAATTTTTGCGCTTGGTAAATTCTAGCTAATTTTAGAATGTACAAGTCACCTAAAATTAGTGTATTTATTAAAGAGATACAAACATTTTGCAATATTTTAAACTATTTTGTATTTCAAGATTTTAATCGCATGTTCATGAAACCAAACTTATGGAGGTGTCGATAGATGAGGCCTTTTGAAGGACCAAGTTCTGCCGACCATATACAAATGTTTCGGGGGTGCCCGTGGTGAAATGCTTATCGTCGTAGGAAATGGACACGGCGACTCGAGTTCAAATCCTGGACGAGAATGATTGCATTTCACATAGTACTAATACCCTTGGGAAAGGTATGAATCCAATAATTCTCCCTCCAGCTATGGGTAAATAGTAGGACAGACTGGGTTCTTCAGCCTTGGTGAGGCAACAAGTCTAGGAGAAGGAAAACTCTGAATTCAAAACCTCTTAAACCCCGCTTAAAAACTGACCTTGTGTCATAACCTGCCCGAGCGGAGGGGTTGGTAAATAGGACCATATACAAACTATTTCAAGCAAGGTCTCATCTTCCATAATAGAAGGTCTCTCTGACTTTGATTTGTCTTCGAGGTTGGTGTCACTTTTCTTGAAACGTCGGAACCAGTTTAGAGCCACACGTTCAATAACAGTTCCAGGACCTTGCACGTCATAAATCTCTTTTTCTGCTGTCCTTTTACACAGTCGGGTTTTTTTTCCAGTGTTAGTGAAAGTTTATTGATATGTTCAAAATTCAGTTGACCTAAAGGGCAAAAAATACAGTCGGAAGAACTTGGATGCTTTGAAAATCTGCATTCAGGATCTTTCTTTTTTATCTGGGCTCAACCACTGATCTTAGTTTCTTCTTTGAAATACACGACTATCTCGGCTATCAAGCTGGGCATTTGAAGACCAAAATGCTCAGTATCGTTATTATACAACACTAAATTTAAAAAAAAATTGTCGACGTATTTATTTTCTATATTATTTAAATAGTTTTTGTTTTTATTTCGAACGTGGTGAAGGGGGAGACACAATACTTGCACAATACAAGCACAGGAAATTGTTCATTGACACAGAAAACAGCAATTCCGCCTGTTGATTGGCTGGATTAAACAATGTCACAATGTCACGTGGTCAAGTAGTGGCTGCAGTAAAAGTGACACTCAAACTGCTTTTAAAAACGGTTGACATTTTTTTAGATTTTTTTTTTTTTTCAGTGTCAGGTCTCTGCTTAGTGTCATTTTGATAAGACAATAATTGGAAATAGATATGAAGAAGCTGATATATATATATATATATATATATATATATATATATATATCTGTGTGTGTGTGTGTGTGTGTGTGCGTGCGTGTGTCTGTCTGTCTGTCTGTGTCTGTATGTGCGTGTGTGTAAACAGACTGAGAGGTTGCTATGAATACGCAGACATAAAGAAACAGAAAGAGATAGATAGATAGATATGAACAGACTGATATATATATATATATATATATATATATATATATATATATATATATATATATATATATATATATATATATATATGTGTGTGTGTGTGTGTGTGTGTGTGTGTGTGCAAAATCTTTTCATACAAATTCATATATGATACTGTGAACTGATATGAATAATCGATTTTTTTAGTCTGATCTATCTATCTATCTATTCATCTCTGTCTATTCACCTGTCTGTTCATATCTATTTATCTATCTATCGATCGATCAATCAACCTCAATCAGTTTATATCTATCTATCTATCTAGATTTTGTTAAAGAAAATGGACTCAGCGAACGAAGTTCAAATCATAGACGAGGCAGTTTAATTTTCCCGTTGGGCTAACATCGTTTAGAAATGACATGAAATCATCTCTTTTTACTCATTTCTCAGCTATTAGTGAAATATTAGGACAGACTGGGTTCTATCCCCTGGGTAATATCAACTATCCCTAGAGAAAGAAAATTCTCAATTTCAAATTTGAGGAGTACTGTTCGGAGAAACTGGGGCACATTGGTGACACATCATTCTATTATTAACACGTTCTAAAAAATGTGACTTTCTGTAAAAGAAACTTCCACCACTATAAATCATCATCATCATGTTGCGCTGGTAGCACGGATTTTCCTGACTCTCTCTTTCTCTCTCTCTCTCTCTCTCTCTCTCTCTCTCTAGCTTCCATCGCTTTCGGCTGGTCTTCTAGACAACATCTTGTGTTCGCACAGAGCTATTGTTGATAAGTTCTAATTTGTTGTCCAACACCTGCTCGTCCATGTGAAGGGGTCCATAGGAGAACGTCACTCACGAGTTCGTCCTTACTTCTCCAGCAGTGTTCCGCATGTCTGGTTCGTCTGATTTTAATGGTTTTAGAGATAGGAGGTAGGTGTTCGTACAGCTGCTGTTTTCTGGGATGTTGCTTCCAGGATTTGTTCAGTATAGCTCGTAGCATTCTTGTGCAATTGCCGTCAAGCTTTTTCTCTATAAGGTTTGTCAGCGTCCATGTGATGTATCATTCGTATGGATACGACCACTGCTTGGAAAAAATTGAGTTTTCTTTTATCGGATAGTTCTGACTTCCATATGACCGATAACCTATCGATTGTTGTCCATGCTTTCGCTAGTCGCGTATTGATGTCATTTTCCGAAGATTTGACGCTGCTTCCGAGGCAGGTGAACTTATCGACTAGTTTCAGAGAACCACCTTTTATTATAGAGATGTCTCCTCTTTGATTTTGATTAAAGCACATGTATTCCATTTTATCTGCTTTGATATGGAGGACTATGTCACCTGCTGCCCTTTTCCAGACTATCCAACTGGAATTCAGCTGGGGCATGTGTATTTGCCAGAAGTGCTATGTCATCTGCGTTGTCCGCAGGATATCGTCAGCTTATTGTCTTTTCCGATATAAAACTATTTTCTTTCATTAAATTCACGTTCGAAATACGTAGTCTTGGTAAATTATGAATAGATATGAATCCTCTTGTAGAATACCAGCAACAATGTCAAAAAAGTCTGTCTCCATCCAGTGAGGGTAATTTTCCTTTCGTATTTTTATAGAGTATCATCATTATGGCTGCGATAGTTTCTTTGGGGAGACCATAAGCTAGAAGTATTTGCTTCATCTTCATCTGTGTATGGAGTTTAAATCGCTGAATTCATTTTTTAAGCTTCGGTTTAGTGATCCGTCTTCGATATTCATATATATGCCGGTTCTGATTCCGTTAGCCATAACCGGGTACAAGTGTTAAGTATTCCTGTATTGTTTCTCACCTGCAGTCAGGATTGAACCTGCAACCTCCAGGTGATTGTCTGCTTAGAAGCTTAGGGAACGAACGCCTATAACCTTTACGCTATGTGTCCTCGAAGTTCCGTGAAGGTTCCCGAGTTCGACAAACACCTGAAGAAGGCCGGAGGACATATCAGCCGAAACGTTTGGAAATAACAATAAAGGTGAAGACAATAGTCCGAAAACCCTTAATGATAAAAATCATCAAGCTTCGTCTCAGAAATTTAGATTTGTTATAAATAAGCTGAAGAAGCCATTTACCAAAATCTTATTAAAATATCTAATCTGTTCCATGATAATAACATTTAATTTATGGAAGATGTACATATAACAAATTCTAAGGAATAGAGGTAGTCGAATCATCCATTCAAAAAAAGTATGCAATGGTGAAAAAATCTTCATTTCACAATTTACGATATTAAATTCCGGCCAAATAACATATCAGTCAAAATTATTGAAAACAATAAAGATGAGATAACTGTCGAGAAAGCTTATTAATTTTAAAACACTAATTTTATTGCCATCGATATTAGAAAATTTTCAATTAACTCTGGGGTTCTTATTTTTAATATGGTATCAGTTTTGCTAGATTGATTCTTTCTTTGATTCCTTGTATCTAAGAATTCAGTTCAGTACATTCTTCTATTGACCCTTACACATGAACGTGCCAGTGATGGCCGACCAGCAAGAACTTATTTACATCAGCTCTGTACGGACACAGGATGTAGTTTGGAAGAACTGACAGGAGGGAGAGAGAGAGAGATAGATAGAGAGAGAGAGAGAGAGAGAGAGAGAGAGAGAGAGTTAGGGAAATCCGTGCCGTTAGTGCAGCTTGAGGATGGTGATGAGCCTCCAGAATTGCTGCCATTGTCTCATAAATATATTTGCAGCTAAACTTATCTTTCGGTGTTTAGTGATCTGATTTAAAGTATTCCTATCTAATACTAATAATTATATGGTTTCAATTCTTACTAAACAATTATAACTGGTTCCATGCACAGAGAAAAGATGGAGCAAACATTTCCATCATATGGTCTCCCAAAAGAAAGAGTTACTGCCATAAGGATGTTTTAAAAAACATGAAAGCGAATATTTGCTTACCTGGTGGAAGCACTGATTTCTTTGATATTGTCATTGGAGCCTCGAAAATTTTTGTTTAAAATCTGCTTAGATTACTTAGTAAGAACGTCAAGAGATCTAAAGAAAGAAAAGAGCCTCAAACTAAAAAATATAATAGCCTTGTCGGCTAGGGCTGTAGAATACACTGACTGCATCTCTGCAGAGGGGTAAGACCTCCCCATTTAACAATATGATCCTATCTACCAACCCCTCCGCTCGGGCTGGATATGACACAAGGTCAATTTTTAAGCGGAGTTTAACAGGTTTGAATTCAGAGTTTTCCTTCTCCTAGACTAGTTGCCTAACCAAGGCTGAAGAACCTAGTCTGTCCTACTATTTACCCATAGCTGGAGGGAGAATAATTGGATTCATACCTTTCCCAAGGGTATTAGTGCTATGTGAAATGCAATCAGTCTCGTCCAGGATTTGAACTCGTGTCACCGTGTTCATTTCCTACGACGATAACAATTACACCACGGGCACCAACAATATGATGGGGAGGCTCTAGTAATGCTAGAGCTTTGGAGAATGCAGAGTACCCCTTAGTGGCCATTGCTCCCAGGTCAACACTGGTCCAGAGTGGTAGTACCTGATAAGGATTAAATGGAACTGTTTGATATCTAAACTGTGTGCAAACAAATGACATATGCTAAATTGTTTGAAAAAAACTGTTTGATCATTTAACTGTGTGTAAATAAAAGACAGATGTTAGTGATTCATAGCAATACTTGTAACTTTTAACTTTGACTTGTGCTAAATTGAATTGTAAGAAATAGAATTGTTTGATCATTTAACTATGTACAAACAAATGTTTGTTTGGTTTGTTGGGTTTTATGGCATATCAACCATTGTAGTGTATTTAATGCCAAATCCATTTTTTTTACAAATAATCAGTTCTATTTCAAACAATTCAGTTTAGCATGAGTACACAGTTTGTCAAAAACATTTCTACTTTAAGCTATTCAGTTTAGTCAAACAGTTCAAATTCAACCAATTCAATTTAGTATAAGTAGAGATTGTGTTTACTCACAGTTAGATATCGAAACAGCTCTATTTTAAACAATTCAGTTTAGCAAAAGTATACGGTTTCCATGTCAAAATGAATGTCTGAACAGTTCTATTTCATACATTTCAGTTCAGCATAAGTAGAGTTTCAATGTCAAAAACAGTTCTATTTCAAACAGTTCAGTTTAGCAGAAGTACACAGTTTAGTTCTATTTGACCCATAGATAGAGCCCTTTCAGGTGCTACTACTCCTGGTCAGAGTGGACCTGGGAGATATGGCAATGAAGGTGTGCTCTGCATTATCCAAAGTTCCAGCTTCACTAGAACCTCACAATAAGATTTTTTAGTGTCATATCCAGGACTCTCATTGTGGGGTCTTACCTCTCAGCTGAGGTGCAGTCGGTATATTCTACATCCTCAGCCAACTGGGTAATACACAGTTGATGTCAAAACACTTTTATTTCAGATAATTCAGTTTAGCATAAGTACTCATTTTAGATGTCAAAACAGTTCTATTTCGAGGAATTCAGTTTAGCATAAGTAAGCAGTTTAAATGTCAAAACAGTTCTATCTTAAACAATTCAGTTTAGCACAAATAGGCAGTTTAAATGCAAAAATCAGTAAAGTCATGAAACCACGGTTTAGTTCTATTTAATCCATGGATAGGACCCTTATCAGGTGCTACCACTCCGG
The DNA here is from genome assembly GCA_963585895.1 of Sepioteuthis lessoniana. Lineage (NCBI taxonomy): Eukaryota > Metazoa > Mollusca > Cephalopoda > Myopsida > Loliginidae > Sepioteuthis > Sepioteuthis lessoniana. Next base: position 91,449 of record CAUZXS010000150.1, read on the forward strand.
GCTAGAGTGGACCTGGGGGCGATCGCAATAAAGGGGTGCTCTGCATTTCCTAAAGTTCCAGCATCACTGGAATCTCACTATTAGATTGTTTAGTGTTGTATCCAGGCAACATAAATGCTTGATGTTTTATTGAATTATTAATGAACTTCCAACTATTTAACTTTGTTGACTTAAGTTTACAAATCATACATATCTAATATATATGTATCAATAGAATTTGGCATTAAATAACCTATAATGGTTGATATGCCATAAAAACCAACCAAACCAAATCATACATATCTAATATATATGTATCAACAGAATTTGGCATTAAATAACCAACAATTGTTGATATGCCATAACACCAAACCAAACAAAACTAAAAAAAGGCGAGAAGAAGACATCAACCCGCAGATTACGCAGATGATCAAGTACTTCTCACAAACACTCCTGTGCAAGCTAGATATCTGCTGCAGAGCCTGGAACAGACTTCAAGGGGCATTCGCCTCTATATGAACTCTGATAAAACAGATTTTCTGTCTTTTAAACAAAATGATGCTATCTCTAGATTAAATGACAAAGCTCTTAAACTAGTAGACCATTTCACATACCTAGGTAGCAGTATCACACCTACTGAAAGCAATGTCAAGATACAGATAGGGAAGACAAGGACACAAATGAGAGATTATCAACCATATAGAAATCTAATCTCTCAGATAAAATAAAATAGAAATACACTAGCTTTATAAATACTGTTGTATGGATGCACCACCTGATCTTTAATGAAGTAACAGGGAAAAAAAACTGGATGGGAACTACACATGCTGTTTTTAAAAATTCTTGGAAGGAGTATCCCACAAAATACCAGCAAGCCATCCAAGTAAGACAAACAAGGCAGGCTGGACATGGCTAGAGAATAGGCACAAACTTGAGAATTAATTTTTATTTATTGCGGACTTTTTGTCCTCATCTTGGTAGTTTTTTTGTGTTGTTTCTTCTTTCACGTGGTGCGATAGACAACAACTATGGAAGGTAGTAATTACTGGGGATACGGTTACAAGACTCATCATTCCTATCCGAGGTCGCGGTAAATCACCTGAAGAAGGCCAGAGGTGATATTTGGCCGAAACATAGTGAAAGAAGAAACAACACAAAAACTACCAAGATGAGGACAAAAAGTCCACAATAAATAAAAATCAATTCTCAGATTAAGAAGCCTCATCTCAAAATGATTCCAATTAAAGACAGGCACAAACTTATGAGGTTCTCATGTGGACTCCTACACATGGACACACCAGTGTTGGCCAACCATCAAAAACCAGCTCTTTGTGGACACTGAATGCCGTCTAGAAGACCTCCAAAGAGTAATAGACATGAATTGTGAGAGAAAGTTAATAGAATTTCTACTATCAGTATGACTTGATGATGGCAGCTTCGAGTAACTATTTTAAATACAAATTATTTGCACAGTTAAATGGCAAGAAGTATTCCTATCAAATATGAATACTTTTGGAACAGATGTATCTGATCCATAGATTGTAATATAATTAGGGATCCTGGTTGATTGTTTTAGCAGTAAGTTGTTTCCTAGTAAGACTAAGAGGTTCTTAAAATCCAGGTCATGATAGAAGCAGATTCCCGAGGTAAAAATTGAAATGTATCAGCAGCAAACTGACCGACATCTGTGACTGGCTGAAAGAAACTCTACAGATAATTCGTAAAAATGATGTGGGAAAGAAAAGAAAGAAAGAAAATTAGTTGGAGACTTGCCATGGAGCTGTAAGGATGGAACCCCGAGCAGGAATATGTGAGAACTACAACAAAAAATGAAAAGGTGACGGTCTGTGTCAATCTTTCTTGTTTTTTTTGTTTTATTTCCGTCTATCTAAAGCAGTTGACTCAGCTCATACTGTTTTCTCTCCCTTTCAGCAACTACTATGGAAGGGTAGTAACAAATAAACCAGCAGACGTGTTTTGTACGTTCATCACTTTTTCACACAGCGAGGTTATAACGGAGGTCCGACAGGAACTTAAGGCATAGTGCTATCTTTATAGACCATTTAGAACGGTGGTGTTGCATGTGTCTATGTGGTGCCGTACAGCTGCAAACATCTATTTGAGAACCATGGTGGTACGAGATGACTTGTGTTATTAAAGTGAGATTTTTTTTTCTTATTAGAACAAACTGGATGGTGAATATCATTATAGAATATTTGATAAAGAAAAATACCAGGAGTAAATTTTTTAATATTTTTTTATTTTACTATATATGCTGGACATTGCTCAGAAAGTTTAGTCTCTGTTTGTTAAGACGTGAAGATTGCTTATAGAACTGATTAATATGATTAGTACTTTCTGATAAAATTAAATGGGAATTCTTCCAAGATGTAGTTATGTTAGTGCTACAATATGGTTGCACCACTTTGACTATAATGAAGCTCTTGGAGAAAAAAAACTACATGTAAACAACAAAAAAAATGCTGTGTGATGTTTTGAATTAGTTCTGGAAACAGCACCAAATAGAAGTTGTACGGCCAGTTACCTCTGATCTCACAAACTATCCAAGAAAAATGAGCCAGACGTGAGTGATGTCCTTCTGTGGACTCCTACACATGGACACACGAGTGTTGGATGACCAGCAAAAACTTGGATTCATCAGCTCTGTATGGACCCTGGATGCTGTCTAGAGGGCTTGCCAAATGCTATAGCCAACAGGAATTGATGGATGACAAAAGAGAGTCTAAGGAATCTGCAGTGTTGGCATGCCATGATAATAATGAAATAAGTTTATCTTTTTATATTTGAAGAAACTTTGTGTTACATAAAACAGGAGCTTGATGGTCAAATCTTGAGATTGGATTTTCTGTTGGACTCGAGGAAGGGTGGTTTATAAGGGAACTCAAAGGACCACCACGTTCTGCCTCCTACATGAGCTCTCTTACTGTTTATATCAAACTTTGGTAAACTAACTCAATTCATAAACCATCATCATGTCATGCTGCTAGCATGGATTTCCCTGACCCTCTCTCAGCACTCATCTCTATTGTCTATCACTCTCAACTGATCTTTTAGGCCACATTCCATATCAGTAAAGAGCGGTTGTATATAGGTTCTAGCTGATCATCCAATCCTTGCTTGTCTGTGTAAAGGGGTCCACAGGAGTACATCGTTTATGAGTTTGTACTTACTTCTCCAGCAGTGTTTCACGTGTCTGGTTCATCTAATTTGGATGGTTTTTGTGATGGGTAGTTAGTGGCCTTACACCTGCTGTTTTGTGGGATGCTACCTCCAGGACTTCTTCAATACAGCTGATAGCATTTTTGTGTAATTTTTGTCAAACTTTTTCTCCATATGCTTATCTGCTGCGACAACTTGCTTTGAACATCAATAGATTTAATGAAATAAAATGGTCTTATGCTGGCAAAGGCAAGAAGCAGACAATACCCTGCACAAACTATTATGGACATGGATTACACTGATGACATAGGTCTTCTGGCAAATATACCAGCCCAGGCTGAATCCCTGCTACATATCTGGAATGGGCAGCTGGTGGCATAAGCCTCAATGTGAATGCAGACAAAACAGAACACGTGTTTTAATCAATGAGGCGACATCTTCACACTAAGTGGCTGTTCTCTGAAACTGGTGGACAAGTTCACCTACCTCAGAAGCAGCGTTTCATCAACCAAAAATGACCTCCACACGTGACTAGCAAAGGCATGGACAGCTATCAATAGGCTATCAGTCATATGGAAGTCAGACCTGTTCGATAGAATAAAACTTTGTTTTTTCCAAGTAGTGGTCATGTTAGTACTGCTATGTGGATGCACCTCATGGATGCTGACTTAGCATATAGAGACATTTGTAAATATCAATATCAAAAATACTTTTGTTATTTAGAATAATTATTGATAACTAAAAGTATTTTTAAAAATTACTGATAACCAAAAGTTCAAGACAGAACTTTCTGACCAAGAGAACAATAAATAGTTTACCAAGGTACTTGGAAGACTATTACACATTCTGACTCCTCCAAATTCCATAACTGTCAATAGTTTTAGTAATCATATTTACCAACCCCTCTGCTCAGGCAGGATATGATACAAGGTCAATTTTTAAGCAAAGTTTAACAGGTTTGAATTCAGAGTTTTCCTTCTCCTAGACTAGTTGCCTAACCAAGGCCGAAGAACCTAGTCTGTCCTACTATTTACCCATAGCTGGAGGGAGAATAAATGGGTTCATACCTTTCCCAAGGGTATTAGTGCTATGTGAAATTCAGTCGGTACTTGTCCAGGATTTGAACTTGTGTCGCTGTGTCCATTTCCTACAACGATAACCATAACACCACGGGCACCTCTGAAATAGTTTTGGTAATGGCCATAAGTCTTAATACAAAAGCATTGGACATAGTATGATATTTTTTGATTTTTTATTTATTTTTTGGTAAATGCCCATTTTATATATTGGCACATGAGACACAAAAAAAAGCTTTCAATGTCTTTTGAAAGAAATTTTAAAATCATGAGGACAGCAAAATACAGAATTATCAAAAAGAAAAATCATTTAAACGAAACACACTTTGCAGAACAAAAACTTTGACAACAATAAAAAGAAACAGAAATTAGGATTTTTTTTTTCTTTTTTTTACAAAAATTAGATTTTTTATTAGGAATTGTTAAAAAAAAAACCCAAAAAAAACATTCTAACTGTGGTTCCATCTATGAGGTACATTTTTTGTCAAGCATTTAAAACTAAAGACTTATTCAGTATGGAAATCATTTATATTGAGTAAAATTAATGTTGTTTTCACTCTCTAGTATTGAGGAACATTTTCGAGAAGAGAGTGACTTACAGCATAATTCAAGGGACTGTCCGTTTTAAGCCTTAAAATATTCAAGAGTCATTTAGAACTGTTATTGAATATATAGCCCAGAATGGTAATTTTTTGGTGAAATCAGTTGAGATTCTGATGTAATTCAAAAAAAGAATAATAAACCAGATTCGAAATAAACCTTATCTTTTAATAAAAATTGTTATGTTATTCTATCTGCAGCTCAAGAAAAAATAAAAAGACTTAATGGACCATAAATATCAACTTGGTGTTAAAGCATTTAATTCTACATCATTCAAAAAGTAAGGAATATTTTTATATGAAATATTCCTTTGATGTGACTGGTCAAGTGGAACAGCTGAGCTTTTGGGTGGATGTGGGGGGTAAATTTAGAATCAGAAGCATATAACTTTAAAATATTTTGATCTTTTAATAAAGTATATTCTAACAAAGGAAATGTGGACAGTGGAATTTTTGTTTAAAAAAACTGTTTGAAAACAGTTTTAAAAAAAGAAGTCAATAGTTTTAAAATACTTCCATTTTTTAATAAAGTGTACCCTATTTAGGAGGTGGAACCATTGTTATAAAAATCAAACAGTTTAAAAAAAAGAAGTCTATAATTTTAAAATATTTTAATCTCTTAATATAAAATATGATTTTTATAAAATTTATAGTGTAAAAATAATGGCAAAAGGCCTCCATGAAAAATAGATTTTTGTTTTATTTTGTTTTTTAAATTTCAAGGCCAATAATTTTCAGGCAACTTCATCTTATTATTACAAATATTACAAACAGGTTGCTTCTAAAAAGATTTAGTTTAAAATTTGAAATGTTTCTGTAACGTTGAACCAAAAAAAATAACAAATATACAATAAAATGTTTGAAAAATTGATAAGGATTTAATTGAAAAACCTTTTAAAACTTAATGCTTGAACATTTTGATTTTATAAGCAGATTTTAAAGGCAGATAGACTCTTTCAACTTGGAATTTGGCATGATAGAATCTTTCAATTTATTTAGGTTTTTACTAGACTAAAAAGAATAAAAAGTACAAAACTTTCTTAAAATATTCTTTGGTGAAAGTTGGTAGAATGAGGAATAGACTCACATTTTTGATTTAAAGAAAATCTTTGGTTTTTAAAAATTCAGTGTATTCATAAAAATTGTTGAATAAATTTGGGTAAAGACTAGAGTCATGAAATATCCAGATCATTCACCGTTTGCTAATTTAGTGAAGGGGGTCACTATATCTTGTTGTTTTATTGAGGAATATTTTTTTTGGAGGGGATATATTTTTGGGGGATACTTTTTGGAGGCAGAGATATATTTTTTGGAAGTGGGGATATTTTTTCTGAGGTAAATATTTTATTTTCATTGGGCTGGGATATTTTTTGGGAGGGCAGATAATTTTTAAGAGGCAGAGATATATTTTTTGGAACCAGGGATATTTTTTTCTGAGGTAAATATTTTATTTTTATTTTTTATTGGCGGGGTGGGGGGAGTCAGTAGAATCCATTATTTGCTGTGGATACTTTTTTTGACCAATGGGATCCAAGCACTGCAACACTGATGGAAAAAGTGTGAGAAATGTCTGGGGGTCTGAGTTGAAAAATAAACCTCATTCATTCATTTTTCATGAGATTATCTTGGTCAGCTTATGAACTTTTCAGCTGACCTTCATATAGTTCCAGAAAGATGACATAATCCAATATGATTTGATGATACAAATAGAAATTTTACCGTAAACGCAATTCTTATTTATATGTTAAATTGATAAAAATTATTGCTTTTCTTTTCAGATCAGAATAATGTTATTTATCCTCTTCCTGAACATTTTTTCACACTATTCATTTTCGATATTGATTAGGTTTGGTTTGTTGGGTTTTATGGCATATCAACCTTTGTAGGTTATTTAATGCCAAATCCATTTTCATGTAAATAAGTTCTATTTAAAACGATTCAGTTTAGCATGAGTTGGTTTGGTTTGTTGGGTTTCATGGCATATCAATCTTTGTAGGTTATTTAATGCCAAATCCATCTTTATGTAAATAATCTGTTCTTTTTAAAACAATTCAGTTTAGCATAAGTACACAGTTTAATTGTCATAAAAATTTCTATTTCGAACTATTCAAGCTGTTATATGTAACAATTCAGTTAAGTGTAAATACAGTTTTAATGTCGAAAAACAGTTCTATTTCAAATAATTCAGTTAAGCATAAGCACGCAGTTTAAATGTAAGTACAGTTTAATTGTCAAAAACATTTCTATTTCAAGCTATTCAGTTTACTCAAACAATTCAGTTTAGCATAAGTATGCTGTTAGTTCTATTTAACCCATAGATAGGGCCCTATCAGGTGCTACCACTCCGGGCATCAGTGGAACTGGGAGCGATGGCAATGAAGGGGAGCTCCGCATTCCCCAAAACTCCAGCACTGCTGGAACCTCACCATCAGATCGTTTAGTGTCATATCAGGACACTCATTGGGGGTGGGTCTTACCCCTTTGCCGAGAAGCAGTCGGTGTATTCTACAGCCCCAGCCAACTGAGCTATTCAATATTGATGTTTATGACCCCAATCGCAGAAGAGCAGAAAACATGGTGTCATCTTTATCAGCAAGAAAAATGGAACTAGCAGACTGGATTCAAATCTCTGCTAATTCTTAAGATACATAAATGCCATTAACCAAGGCATGAAGACATATCTTACCCATCCTAGCAATGGGTAAAATATTTGTGCTGACTAAGCTTTCTTGGTGGGTAACCAGTTTAGGAGAAGGACAACCCAGAACTCAAAACCCTATCCTCCACAAAGAGTCTGTCATGAGCTTGGTTTAACAAGGTCAGAGGAGGTTAAATGCTCACTAGTTTTCAAAATTTTGCCTATGAAAAGTAGTATTTGAAATCCTGACTTTTAGGCTAAACTTAAACAACATCTATCAAGACGTGTGACAAAAATGTAAGAATTTCAACGATGACTACAAACTGTTAGAGTTATCAAGATTGACCACGTTTACCGTCGTGTTGCACAAGGCTGAATTATTAAGGGAACGAGAAATGAAGTTTGTGTTGAACCAATCTTCAGAGTTAGAAAGAGAAACGGGCCATACAAAATCTACACTTACGTCTCTTTTTATACATTTGTTACTCTCTCTCTCTCTCTCTCTCTCTCTATATATATATATATATATATATATATATGTTGAAATGATAGATTGTGGTGAATCTAACAATATGATAGAAATATGTGGAAAGTTGGATAATTCAAACAATTAAAACTGGATTATAGGTGCGATATTTCATTCTTTTATTTCATTTTTAAGAACTTTTTCAAACTGAACCATTTTCTGAATTTACTTTATATAAAAAATTCAGAAAATGCTTCAGTTTGAAAGATTTCTTAAAAATGAAATAAAAGAAAGAAATACCACGTCTTTTTCCTGGTAAGTATGATTGCTGGTAGATAGTAAGTTAGTAAATATATATTTTTTACAGAACAAATATTTATTTTTCAATTTTGTCTCTTTCTTTACCAAAGCTTAACAAAGTATGGCACAAGGTTAAAGGGAAAAGGAAGACTATGTTGCACCAATTTACTTTATTGGAAATGGCTTAATGCAATGAAAATTAACAACCAAACATTTAGTTCTTTCTTATGTTTATTTTTGTTTGTATGTGCGTAAAAAAAAAATTATATGTATTTACATATATTGTTTATCGATCTCTCTTTCTAAGTGTGTATATATATATATATATATATATATATATATATATATATAATATCAAGAAGTACATGATATAATAACAAAATAGAAAATATGCTAATGTTAATTTTCTACATAATCTCTTTTCTCGATAATCCAATTAGTATGAGGAATTGGAAAAGGAAGATTATATCATGCTAATCTTCTTTGTTGGAAGGAGAAATCAACCTTCCAAAATCCTTACTTTTGCTAGGAAATATACAACTATCTCAGCCACTTGGCAGGCATTTAATGTTTAGGTAGATGATATAATCATTCAACCAAATATCCATCCATCTGTTAATACAACTAAGGCTTCACCATTTTTGGCTTGATTCCACGTAACTTTCTGGAATTTTCAGGATCATCCCTGAAAATATTTTAAACCATATTTAGTCAAGACTATTTGGTTTGGTTTGGTTTGGCTTGGTTTGGTTTTATAGCATATCAACCATTGTAGGTTATTTAATGCCAAATCCTCTTTATACATATATAGTAAATATATAGGATTTGGTTTGGTTGGGTTTTATGGCATATCAACCATTGTTGGTTATTCAATGCCAAATCCTCTTTATACATAGATATTAAATATATAGGATTTGGTTTGGTTTGATTTAATGGCATATCAACCTTTGTAGGTTATTTAATGCCAAATACAGTTTATACTTATATATTAGATATATATAACTTGTAAACATAAGTCAACAAAGTTAAATCATTACAAGTATTGCTATGTATCACTAAAAATTCAATTAAATATCATTTATTATTTCGCATGCAATCTAATGATCAAAGAGTTCTATTTCAAACAATTCAACTTAACACTAGTCATTTGTTTGCACACAGTCAAACGGTTCTATTTGACCCATAAATAAGAACCTATCAATTGCTACCACTCCAGGTCAGAGTGGACCTGGAAGCAATGGCAATGAAGGGGTAATCTGCATTCCCCAAAGGTCCAGCAATACTGGAACCTCACAATCAGATTGTTTAGTGTCATATCTAGCACACTCATTTGGGAGTCTTACCCCTCTACAGAGATGCAGTATTTTACAGCCCAAGCTGACTAGGCAAAGCTATTTGACTTTTACTCCTTGAAACGAAAATACTTCTCAAACCAATGAAACCTTAAGTAATCCCAAGGTCATTGCTTGATTTGTTAGGGAGGTAACTAAGTAAAACTAAATAAACTCAAGTCTTATTGCTTTCTTAAGCACAGTAAATCTGAAAGTCCGATTATCAAAAGCAGGAAAATCTTGGTATATTAAGTAGTTCCAAAATCAGGCTGAGGTTGCATTTTCATGGATTTGATAATCACACACCAATAGAAACCAGATGAAGTTAAAAATGAACCAGGGGTTCTTACACTTTTTTTGTGTTTGTTATTTCAGATTTTATAAATGTGTTTGGCACAAGTAAATCCAGTACTTTAACAGAAAGTACTTTATTAACAAGAATGACCATGGTTAAGTACACCTAATTAAATAGTGTTATATTTAGTATTCAAATAATAGGCACAGGTTGGTTGGTTTTTATGGCATGTTAACTCTTGTGGGGTTATTTAATTCTGAACTCAGTCTTTTTTGGTCTAGAAAGTTGTTTTCAAGTATCAATCAAAAATATTAAACATTTGTAAGCAGTTATCTCTTCAAGTATCTAGCTACATCAAAATAACTTCCATGAAAAATCCCAAGAAAGCTAGTGACAAGAATTGGTATCTAAAGTAGGCTTATCTAGCCCGAGACGCATAGCACGGGCATGGCAGCAGCTCTTGCAATCCCAGCAAGGTCCGAGGAGCCTTTTTTTTTACCACAGCTGTTAACCTCCGAGTGACGAGGGTCAGTGCACAGTGTTACACTGGCCCAGAACTTTACAATGATCCAAACTGTCTTTTACTGAATCGTATTTTTTACAATTATAGGTAGAATGTACATTGTCGCGGCAAAAACTACATCTAAACTGATCCTGCTTAGAAACAAAAATCTCCCAAAACAAAGGCTCTAAAAATTTCTTTTCTTAAAAACCTAAGCAACATGCATTATCAAGTGACTGAAATAATAGTTGCCTAGCGTGAAGTCTGAAACTCAGTGATTATAACAATAAAGATGAAGTCAATCATCCAAACATTCGAGGTAATAATAATCACCAAACATCATCTCAGAAATTTAGACAAAAAATAATTTGCAGTTGTAAATATTTCAAACAATTATATGATTTCAAATATCATCATCATCATTATCATAATGATAATAATAGAGTGACGGAGATACTATTTGTAATTGGTATGCTCGGTACAGTCCCCAAAGGACTAGTACAGGGACTGGAGGGCTTGGAAATAAGACGACAAGTGGAGACAATCTTAACTACCGAATGGTTGAGATCAGCCAGAATACTGAGAAGAGTCCTGGAGACTTGAAAAGACTTGCTGTCACTCAAACTCCGGTGGGAAACCATCAGCTAACACTGGTGTGAAAAACTCTCAAATGATTACAATAATAATAATAACAATAATAATGATTACCAAATAGTAATAGCTTCAAGTAACAATTCTTCATACAAATAATTATTAGATTTATATGGTTTCAAGTATTTCAAGCCATTAAATGGTTTCCAGTGTCTATAAAGATGGACAAATACTTAGACCTTGCTAGAGAACTGAAAAGCTGAGGAATATGAGAGTCAGAGTTGTTCCAATTGTAGTTGGTGAACTCAGAACGATCCTAAAGAGCCTAGAGAAGAGAATGAAAGAACTGGAAATCAGTGAGAGAATCAAAACCCTCCAGACTACAGAGATTGACCAAAATACTGAGAAGACTCCTGGAAATCTGAGGAGATCTGCAGTCACTTAGACTTCGGTGACCACCAGCTTATGCTGGTGAGAAAAACTCATAAAGAGTGAAATAAAAATGATTTTTAAACAGTTATAGCTTCAAGTAACTAACCTTTGTACTAATAATTTACAGGTGATTTTATGGTTACAAGTATTCTTATAGAATGCTAATAACTTGCCAGCAATTATCAGTTAATTAGTCAGTCGGTTTTATGTCATGTCGACTATTGTTGAGTTACTTTATGCCAAAGTCAGTTTAACAATAATAATTTAATTATATAATGTATATAAAAAAAGAATCTTCAAATTGTAAACAGGTAAAGACTTTATACTTAGCTACAATGTTTTAAGAACCAAAGTATGGATGTAGTTCAAAATTATTTGAAACATTATCTCAGACAGGTCTGTTTGGCCCATAGATGGGACCATAACAGGTTTCTATCACTCTGGGTCAGAAAGGAACTGGGAATAATGGTAATGAAGGAGTGACTTTATCCTCCCCACAGCTCCGGAAGTGGAGCCTCATTACTGAATGCAGTTTAAAGTTGTAACCAGGACATCTTGTATTTTTTGAGTCAAAAAGAACAAATTACACTCATCAACAATGTGTTAAACATTTTTTAGACAAAACACTTTCATCACAAGTGCCTCCTACATTACCAGAGATTGTTTTCTATCACAATAACCCACCCACATACATACACATCTATAAAGCTGCTGTCTGTCTGTCTGTCTGTCTGTTCATTTGTCTCAATCTATGTTCTACAAAAAATTGTCGCACTAAAACAACCATTTCTTCCCACCTCAAACAGTTTTTAAGAGTAGCGTGCTATATAATCTGATAAAGGTAGTGATTTTTTCCAAATGAGGCTAGCTAATTTAATTATTTTTCTTTATGAATTGCTCACAAGAAGAGGAAAAAGTAAACAGAAAAAAATAAGATTAGAAATGAATATTAGTCAAATAGCTGTGTGAAAATTATTGTTATTTAATAGGAATACTTGAAACTTCATAATTGTGTATAAATTATTAGTATCAGGTAAAAATACTTAGACCATATAACTTATTAGTATAATATTTAATATTAGTATTATATTTTATTAGTATAATAACTAATATAATATTAGTATAATATATAATAATAACTTCTATAATATTAGTATAATAACTTATAACCATATAACTTAGTATAATATTTAATATTAGTTTAATATTTAATATTAGTATAATAACTTATAACCATATAACTTAGTGTAATATTTTATATTAGTATAATTAATATGAGTATAATATTTTATATTAGTATAATATTTTATATTAGTATAATATTTGATAGGAATACTTGAAACTTCATAATTGTGTATAAATCATTAGTATCAGGTTAGAAGACTTGAAACTATATCTCACTTTTTGCAAATCATTTGTGTTAAAAATAATTTGTAATGAAGTGGGTACTTCCCACTAGCAGGGAACCTGATGACTAACTGTGTGACAACAACAAAAGGTCAACCACAAGAAATCTCATGGTAAGAAACAGTCCTCGGAAACCTGTGCATTTTTGTAAAGGATCTGTTAGTAAGGCCAATAATAACTAAGAATCTCCGGACAAGTGAAGAGGCGGACTAGGCATTAACAATCCCTTTATCAATCCAAAAATACTTCTTCTTGTCTTTCTATTTTGAGACCGGTGTGGAGGGAAGTTGAAACATGGCAATAGGGCACCCTGTGAGACTCACTTGCAGAGGTTTGCTTGTCCAGCTTGTAAACCATTACACCAATGGAGGTGTCCTGACAAACCAAACTTTAGTCACTCTAGAATAAGGTTATATGTAATGTCAACCATGAGCATTAAACTCAATGTACAAATGCATATATATATATATATATATATATATATATATATTATATATGATTAAGACACATGTTGTCTATACAATTTTATTTGGATCTATTCCAACTACCTGACAAGTGTTTTAGTTTTTGGTTGGAGTTAGTTGATAAATTCACCAAAATTTTCCATGGGCTTAACCGATCTATTTGAGAACGTCAAAATAGATGATGTTCTATCCTTCTTGAGAGAGACAGATTTGTACAAAAAAATAGGATAACTTAAAACTGGTTAATCTTGTGCAAACAAATGAAATCCTACAAATAGAAAATTTTACCTACCAAAGTATTAGTTTTGAAATCTTTGGTTGAATATGTATATATATATATATATATATATATATATATATATATATATATATGACAGAATTTGGCATTAAATGACCTACAAGGTTTGATATGCCATAAAACCCAAACAACCGATCAAATCCAAAGGGCTTTCAGACCCTTCATAGGCCGTCATCAGAAGGGTTCACAAATGTAAATAATAGTTAATTTTAAATAGTTTTTCAAATGGATAAAACATTTTCATACAAGGTTGCATAAACATATAATTTGATAGTAAGAAGAAAGTTAACATTGACAAATTTTTAGAACTCTAATTATATGACACAAATTTAAAATAGAACTCAATCAATGGAAATAGAATATTTTAAAACTTTCATCTTTTTCATTTCGTTTAACATGAAAAAGCACTCAGGAAATTTTTGGTGAATATATCAATCAGCCCCAATCTAAAATTAAAACATTTGTCAGGGAGTTGGAAACGATCCTAATAAAACTGTATGGACAACATGTGTCTTTATCATTTAATTAAAACTATTTAAACGATGGACTACTACCTGATTATATATATATATATATATATATATATATATATATATCATGACATATTTTACAAGTAAAGACACAGAGAAAATGACAAGGTTTGATCTTTGGGTAGATAACTTAGATTATTATTTACTCCTTTAGAATTTTTCACATCAGTGTTAGCTGATGGTTTTTCACTGAAGTTTGAGTGACAGCAAGTCTCCTCAAGTCTCCAGGACTCGTCTCAGGATTCTGGCCATTCTTAGCAATGCTGTCATTTGGATAGTCTCTAGCCGCCCGCCAACTTTCAAGTCCTCCAGGCCTTTTAATAATCCTTTAGTTATTGTGCCAAAAGCACCAATCATAATTGGCACAATCGTTACTTTCATGTTCCACAGCTTTTTCAATTCTCTAGCAAGGTCAAGGTATTTATCTTTCTTTTATTATTATTATACCCCTTTAGAGTTTTTCACATCAGTGTCAGCTGATGGTTATTATTATTATTATTATTATTATTTATTAATATCATTGTTAGTGCTTTTCTATGTAATTTTTTTGGGAAAGCAATGACATTCTTTGGGGAAAAGCCAAGGTATAAAGTTTTAAAACAGGATTAAAAATAAAAAATTACTTCAGCATTAAATACTCCCAGAAGGTTTGATATGCCATAAAACCAATCAACTTTATTTTTTGTACTTATTAAAAGTAACAGATTTCATATAAAGAGAGAGGGAGGGAGTTGGAGGAGGAGGGAAGTAGGAGGGATAGGTAAAGGTGGAGAAAATTAACATTACTTTTAAATACGAAACATTTCAAAAATATATTGTGTAAACGATGTTCAGCTGGCACAGAATTTTGAGACATAGATGTGTCTGAATTTTTGTTACATCCATAGAAAAAAATTTTTTTAATTAAAAAATAAGCAAAAAAACAAAACAAAGAAATCACCTCAGCAAGTACTCAAACCTTTATACAAATTATCAGTTACTTGATAAGGTGATTAACAAATTGATTGAAGGCAACAGTGGTGAAAAAAAAAGGATTTCGGAGGCGTTTCTGTTCAATAATGTTTTTGTTGTGTAGTTTTTGTCATTTTGTTTTTTTCTTTGTAAATTAAAAGCCACTTTCCACACAAGTCTGCACAAAAGATCT
The DNA here is from genome assembly GCA_963585895.1 of Sepioteuthis lessoniana. NCBI lineage: Eukaryota > Metazoa > Mollusca > Cephalopoda > Myopsida > Loliginidae > Sepioteuthis > Sepioteuthis lessoniana. The sequence continues at coordinate 106,681 of CAUZXS010000150.1, forward strand.
GCAAAATAAAATAAAAGTCAACGTCAATAAGAATTTATGATAATTCTGAAACATTTCCAAATTATGCTTTTGAATATATCATGCAAAGTGATTTCAAAAAGTATCAAGACTGAAGCTGTATTTACCAAGACAAACAAATGAACAATGAATAAAATTATAAGGACTATTCAATAGATCATCCTCATGTCATGCTGCTTGCACAGATATCCCTGACCCTCTCTCGCCACTTCTCCCTATCATTCATCGCCTCTAGCAGGTCTTCAGGACTACATCCCATATCCTCACATAGCTGCTGAATGTATGTTTGAGCTGGTTGTCCTGCTTTTGCTCGGCCATATGTGAGTGTCCATCTCTTATGAGCTCGTCCCTGCTTCTACAGCAGTGTCCTGCATGTCTGGTTCGTCTAACTTGGATAGTTTTCGTGATGGGAGGCAGGTGTTCAATATTGCTCGCAACATTCTTGTGTAATTGCCGTCTAGCTTCTTCTCCAGCCGTTTAGTTTGCATCCAAGTAGAGCATCCATACAGCAGTATCAATATGACCACTGCCTGGAAGAAACTGCGTTTCATTTTATCGGTCAGGTCTGATTTCCATATGAGCGATATCGATAGGCTATTCAATAGATCAGAGCAATTAAAAAAAGAAAAGCCAAATAAACTTGTTTTTCTCATTTTTTTCTGTTGTTTGTAATTAATTTATAGCAAAAATTATTTTGATTGCAAAAAATATTCAAAGAAAACCTTAGAGTAATAGCAATGAAGGTGTATCGCACACTCCCCAGAGCATCAGAAATGGAGACTCACCAGCAAATGTTGGAGGTGCCCGTGGTGTAGTCGTTATCGTCGTAGGAAATGAACACGGCGACTCGAGTTCAAATCCTGGACGAGACTGATTGCATTTCACATAGCACTAATACCCTTGGGAAAGGTATGAATCCAATTGTTCTCCCTCCAGCTATGGGTAAAATAGTAGGACAGACTAGGTTCTTCAGCCTTGGTTAGGCAACTAGTCTAGGAGAAGGAAAACTCTGAATTAAAACCTGTTAAACTCCGCTTAAAAATTGACCTTGTGTCATATCCTGCCCGAGCGGAGGGGTTGGTAAATAGTACCAGCAAATGTTGTAAAGTGTCATACGATAAAATATCTGAGTTTGATGAATAATATAAAAATGAGAGTAATATCTATTGGAGCAATATAGAGAAATATTTTTCAACATATTGGGATTTGACTAATGCTACAATTATTTTTATTGACACAAAATTTTCCCACTCTCAAAAATAGTATCCGTGTTATCATCAAGCCTTGAGAGCTTTTTAGTTGAATAGTTTTCAACAAGTTTCGTTCCTACTAATTCTATAAACATTTTATTTCACACCTTAATTTCACAGTCTTCATTTTTAGCATCAGTCAACATCACCCCCTCCATGCATACACACACCCACACACTTACTTTAATCAAAAAATAAAAAATAAAGTTAAAACTCTTAAATGATGATTATTCTGAGTAAAATTGAAAAAATATAGTTTCCTAGAAGAAAATTTCCATTCTTGCCTGTATTAGATTAATTTTTTTTGCAGATTTTTACAGACTTGGCTGGGGGGTAGGGGGCTGTAGAATACACCAACTGCTTCTCTGTAGAGGGGTAAGACCCCTGTAACGAGTGTCATGGATATGATACTAAACAATCTGATGGTGTGGTTCCTGTAATGCAGAGTACCCCTTCAAAGACATTTCTCCCAGGTCCACTCTGACCTGGAGTGGTAGAAACTGATTGGGACCTATTTATCTCTTTCTTCTCATAGTTATTTTCATAATCATATTTACCAACCCCTCCGCTTGGGCAGGATATGATACAAGGTCATTTTTAAGCAGAGTTTAACAGGTTTGAATTCAGAGTTTTCCTTCTCCTAGACTAGTTGCCTCACCAAGGCTGAAGAACCCAGTCTGCCCTACTATTTACCCATAGCTGGAGAGAGAATAATTGGATTCATACCTTTCCCAAGGGTATTAGAGCTATGTGAAATGCAATCAGCGTCGTCCAGTATTTGAACTCACATCGCCGAGTCCATTTCCTACGACAATAACCATTGCACTATAATTTCATAATAGGCATCGTTTCTTTTGCATTTCGTACACAGTTTATACAATGTGTGTCTCTGTGTCTAGTCCACATGCCATGGATTCTGCTCCCAGCTATATTTGGTAACTATATCCATAATCAGATATCATATTGATGCATTTAAAGATATCGACACTCATTAACAAGTCTTTGAAGTCTTTATTATTCAAATTCAAAAATTTTTTACATGTATTTTTAATTGTTGTGCAATCCAACGTTGAAGAAAGTTGGTAATTTCATCAACAACTAGGCACCACATTTAGGCATAATGACTGTCACCTTATCTATATACTTAAAGTGTAAAATATATTATCATCTTATTATAATATGAGGATCATTAAATAAGTCTCCAGACGTTATTCGTATGAGCACTTTTATTGATAGTATACACATGAAACTCTAGTCCCCTTCGAAGTAATCTCCTCCGGCTGCAATGCACTTGTTGTACCGTTCCAACAACTTCTTGAACGCCCCATGGAAGTCCTCTTGTGTGAGTGTGTCAATGACTTTCGTCAAAGCCTCTTTCATCACCTCAATTGTCTCATAACAACAGCCTGTGAGCTTAGGGAATAACCAAAAGTCACAGGGAGCAACGTCTGGACTATAGGGACGGTGACGAACTGTCTTGATGCCTATCTTGGTGAAATAGTCAGTGACAAGGATGAAGATATGGACTGGTGCGTTGTCCTGGTGGAAATGCCACTGACCCGATTTGAAGAGTGCTGGCCTCTTCCGACGGAATGTCTTCCTGAACTCCCTTAAAACATAGTAACCCTAACCCTTTGGCCAATCAACTCTGGTGTATTGACTTCCTTACTCCTCCCCCATCTCTCATCATCCCTCACAGACTCCCTGCCTTCCTTGAAGCTCTTATGCCACTCAAAAACTGATGCTCGATTCATGCAAGATGCTCCAAAACCAGTCTGAAGCATTCCATACGTTTTTGAGGCATTTTTTTCAAGTTTAAAACACAATGTTATTGCATATTGTTCTTCTAAAGTGTCCTCACGTCCAGATTGCATTTTTGAAATTCACCAGCTGTAACAATCAGGCTTTAGTAGGTTGTATTCCAATTGCTGCTGCAGCTGTTCATTCGAAGCTGAAATCATAAGAATTGGTCAGTCATCTCATAAAATGTATAGTAATAACATACTAAATTTTCAAGAGTCTACAACAATTTTAAATGCCTCTACAAAAAAGTCTGGAAACTTATTGAATGCTGCACGTATATAGTTATGGAACCTGGAAATAAACTTGTAGTTAGGTTAGTATTGAGGTTGTTAGTAGGTATGCTTACCAAGTCTGTATTGGGAGGTAGTGAAGTGAAACAAAATATCAATAAAAGAAAACAAACTGTAAAACTAACAAACAAGGAAGTTTGAATCGAATTACCACGACCAGAAAATCCGCCGAACACCTCCGTATGACATACAGAAACACTGAATAGCTATTTCGACCATATTAGGTCTCATCAGCAGTGTATACTGTGACCTCCACCACTAGAGATCGATCCAGTGACCACAGATTGCAGAGCCAAAACGCCACAACTGAGCCAACAGTTCATATCGCACACTAGTTGTTGAGTTTCAGTTCTACAATCTGTCAATATCCCAGCTGTTCTGAGAATTAATTTTTTTTTTATTACAGACTTTTGTCCTCATCTTGGTAGTTTTTTGTTGTTTTTTCTCACTACGTTTCGGCCAAATTTCACCTCTGGCCTTCTTCAGGTGATTAACCGTGACCTCGGATAGGAATACTGAATCTTGTAACCGTATCCCCAGTAATTACTGCCTTCCATAGTTGTTGTCTATCGCACCACATTTTTGACCGGCTTGGGTAGGAACTGAAACCGCTATTTTCTGACAATGCTCACCTGGAACCGTAGAGACTCTATCCGCTGCACCACGGCCCCGTTAGTGAGAAAAAACAACAAAAACTACCAAGATGAGGACAAAAGTCCGCAATAAAAAAAATTAATTCTCAGATTAAGAAGCCTCATCTAAAAAAAAAAGGATTCCAATAAAGACAATCCCAGCTGTTTTCTACAGGGATGGCTTTGGCATTAAATAACCCACAAAGTTTGATATGCTATTAAACAAAGAAAACAAGCCCTTTACATTCACTTTCAGACTAATACCCCAAGGAAAGAAAACTATTTGATCCACCGGTAGAACTCAAACAATTGCTACCACTCCAAGTTATAGTGGACCTGGGAGTAATAGCAATGAAGAGTACTCCACACTATTCAAATCTCCAAAACTGGAGCCTCACCATCAAATATAATTTAATGCCATACAGTAATATCTGAGTTTGATTAATAAGATAAATTGGCTGACTGTAGTTAAGGGCGACCTGAAGGCTCTCTTTTTGAAAGCTACTACGCCAAGGTGTAGAGGAGGGTGCTACTCCTTTCATGGGATTGCACCACCTACCCTTGATCCGTACTTTATAGTCCTGAGGGTTCAGCAAGGAGGCATCAAATACCATTTTTTGAGTCTTTGGCATGACGACTTGGGATTGAACCCCAGTCGCTAGGACCATTGGCGATCACTCTAACCATTATGCTAAAGGACTGCTATTAAACATGTAGCATGTAAACAAGTAAAATATTTATTTTAAGATTGATAAATACGTGGGCCATTCAATAAGTCTCCACACTTTTTTTGTACAGGCATTTAAAATTGGTGTAGACTCTTCAAAATTCAGTATGTTATTGCTATACATCTTATGAGATGATTGACCAATTCTTATGATTTCGGGTTCAAATCAACAGCTACAGCAGCAATTGGAATACACCCAACTAAAGCCTTATTGTCACAGCTGGTGAATGTCAAAAATGCAATCTGACACTTCAGAAGAACAATATGCGATAAAATTATGTTTTAAACTTGGAAAAAAATGCCACAGAAATGTATGGAATTCTTCAGACTGCTTTTAGACCATCTTGCATGAATCAAGTATCAGTTTTTGAGTAGCACAAGAGATTCAACGAAGGCAGGGAGTCTGTGAGGGATGATGAGAGGTGTGGGAGGTGTAAGGAAGTCAATACACCAGAGTTGATTGGCCAAAGGGTTAGAGTTAGGGTTACTATGTTGAGGTTTTAAGGGAGTTCAGGAAGACATTCCGTCGGAAGAGGCCAGCACTCTTCAAATCGGGTCAGTGGCATTTCCACCAGGACAATGCACCAGTCCACAACTCCATCCTTGTCACAGACGATTTCACCAAGATAGGCATCAAGACAGTTCTTCACCTTCCCTATAGTCCAGACCTTGCTCCCTGTGACGTTTGGTTATTCCCTATGCTCAGAGGCTGTCGTTATGAGACAATTGAGGAGATGAAAGAGGCTGTGACGAAGGTCATTGACACGCAAGAGGACTTCCATGGGGCCTTCCGGAAGTTATTGGAACGGTACAACAAGTGCATTGCAGCCGGTGGAGATTACTTCGAAGGGGACAAGAGTTTCATGTGTGTACTATCAATAAACGTGCCCATACGAAAAAAGGCTGGCAACTTATTTAATGATCCTCGATAGTTTAATTCTTTAACTTATACTTTACAAGTAAAATTAAATCAGAAATTAAAATTAAATTAAATCAGAAAATTTTATGACCCTCGTATTTTTTGGTATACCATTAAATTAAGAAACCTAATTTACTAGATGAAATTTCGATAGTAATGACTTACGAAATAATTTCTGGCAGGTCAGGAGCTTTGTGTATATGTTTGTGTCCATAACCAAGAGATGCTTTGAATGTGACAAATTTAATTGGTCCGCTTTCCTTGGGACGTGTCTCAAGACCAATCTTATAAAGCTGGAAAACAAAAAGAAAATAAACACGATTTATTAACCAATTGATTTTAATAGCACGTCAACCAATCCAGGACTATTTTATGCCTAGAGCTTTGGGAATTGTGCATTTATCAAAATTTCACAAGACAAATTCTGAAACATTATTAAATGAAAATTGTGTTTTATTAACCAAGAAATGTAAATTCTACAAAACTTTAGACTGAGGATATCAAATTACGTCGGAAAAATATTTTAAAATTCACAGATTATTAAACATTTTGAATGTTTTAGAATTGTGTATTGATCAAAATTTCACTTGACAAATTCTGAAACATTATTTAATAAAATTGTGTTTCCTTAATCAAGAAATATAAATTCTACAAAACTTCAGACTGAGGATATATTTTAAATGTGGTTTAATCTAAACAAATAGTATGCATTTAATATGTATGAAAGATCACTTCTGAAATAATCTTTGTTTAAACATTTTTGTCAGATTTGGCAATGGGGACAAATTTAATTTTGTTTACTTTAAATTTAAAAAAAACTTTACCTTATTGTTTAATTTGATTATAAAATAAGAAAGTAGAGAGTAAAAATAAATTTAAAAGTATATTCTTGATTGATTTTTACGTTGTATCAACCCATGTAGGGTTATTTTATGCCTAAAAATCAAAGAATCAGATTCGTTGTGTATTTATATTAACATTTTTATGGTAGTAAATATGGATTTAAATCCAACTGGAACAAAGAAAATTTTCTTTGCTTCTGTCATCTCGACAAGCATCCAACGCTATGTGAATATTTCTCATGATATCAAAGTCCTGATGAAGGTTAGTAAAACCAAAACGTTTAACATTGGCTTTACATCAAAATAAATTGATCTGATTTGGATTATTTTCTTTTGTTTTCGTTGGGTTTTTTCTACTTATATTTTTATGTTGTTTATTCAAAAGAGATTTTTGCATTCCGGTATATGATATCAAGTATTCCTATCTAATACAAATAATTTGCACACAATCGCATGGTATTAAGTATTCCTATCTAATAATAATAATTACATAGTTTCAAGTAATTATTTCAGTTTAATAATTGTCAGTTGTTTGCTCACAGTTCTATGATTTCAAGTTACTAACAGTAATAATCCTTATTATTAAAGTATCGCTTCAAGTAATCATTCTTAATACAAATAATTTATAGTTAATCGATATCAAATATTCATTTCTAATCCTAATAATTATAAGGTTTAAAGTAATTATTTCTATTTAATACTAGTTGCAGGAGTCCCTGTGACCCAAGGGTTAATGTAATAAGTAAATTCACACTCCAGTAGCACTATTACATTTACTTTTGGACTAATGCCCTTTGGGAAAGGTATAAACTTTCTTATCTCCCCAGATATAGGTCAAAGAGTACCATTACTACTCTTTTGGGCACCTTGGGTGGGGTAATGGTTTGCAAGGTAGAGAAGCAAACCTGCACGAGTGAGTTCGAGTCTCACTGGGTGCCCCATTCATGAGGCCTTGTGCTACATCTAAACATAAAAGATTAGTAAATTACCATTACTACTCTTTTGGGCACCTCGAGTGGTGTAATGGTTTTGCTAGGTAGACTAGCAAATCTGCACGAGTGAGTTCGATTCTCACTGGGTGCTCCATTCATGTGGCCTTGTGCTACATCTAAGCATAAAATATTAGTAAATTACCATTAATACTCTTTTACAAAGTTGGCTTTGGCATAGGTTACCTATCGGCTGTTCATTTAGGGGTTTTAAATATATATATATATATATATAAAGTCGGCGACTGTAGTCGAGGGTGATCCAAAGGCTCCTTTTTCGATAGCTACTACACCAAGGTGTAGGGGAAGGCACTACTCTTTTCCCTGGATTGCTCCACTTTAACCTTTGATCCTTACCTTATGTTAAGGGATAAGCAAGGTAGCATCAAGTACAACTTTTTAAGTCTTTGGTATGACTCGACCTGGGATTAAACCCAGGTCTCCAGGGCCATTGGCGAACACTCTAACCATTATGCCAATGTCCGGCATATATATATATATATATATATATATCATCATTATCATCATGTCGTGCCGGTCTGACCTGACCCTCTCTCTCCACGTCTCCCTATCATTCATTGCTTCTGGCAGGTCTTCAGGACTACATCCCATATCCTCACAGAGATGCTGTATGTATGTTCGAGCTGGTCGTCCTGCTTTTGCTTGGCCATATGCGGGGGTCCATAGGAGTACATCACTGATGAGTTCGTCCTTGCTTATCCAGCAGTGTCCTGCGTGTCTGGTTCGTCTAGCTTGGATAGTTTTCGTGATGGGGGGCAGGTGGCCGTATAGTTGGTGCCTTGTGGGGTGTTGCCGCCAGGACTTGTTCAATATTACTCGCATCATTCTTGTGTAATTGCCGTCTAGCTTCTTCTCCAACCGTTTAGTTAGCTTCCAAGTAGTGCATCCATATAGCAGTATCGATACGACCGCTGCCTGGAAGAAACTGCGTTTCATTTTATCAGTCAGGTCTGATTCTATATGATCGAGAGCCTATCGATAGCTGTCCATGCCTTCGTAAGCCGTATGTCGATGTCTTTTTCGGTTGAAGAGACGGTACTTTCTAGGTAGGTGAATTTGTCTACAAGTTTCAGAGAGGTTCCGTCTCGTGTGGAAATGTCGCCTGTTTGGTTATAACACATATATTCAGTTTTGTGTGCATTGAAATGGAGGCCAATGCCTGCGGCGGCTCGTTCCAAACTATGCAGTAGTGTTTCGGCTTGGTTGGGTGTATTCGCCAGTAACGCTATGTCATCGGCGTAGTCGGCGTCGGTAATTGTTTTTGTGGGGTACCTTCGATCGAAGTTCTAAGCACGTAGTCTAGACAGATGATAAAGAGGTATGGGGCTAACGTGTCCCCTTGTAGTACTCCTGCTACAATGTTGAAGTATTCTGTGTCTCCATCCGGTGAACGTACTTTCACTTTGGTGTTTCTGTAGAGAATTGTTATTGCTGCTACGGTTTCTTCTGGTAGGCCGTATGCTAGTAGGATTTGTTCCATCTTCCCTCTGTGTATGGAATCGAAGGCCTTGGTAAAGTCGACAAATAGTAACGTCGCCTGTAGGTTTTTTGCCCGTACGCCTTCAAGGATTCTACGGATGGTCAATATTTGTGAGGTTGTGGATCTATTTCTTCGGAAGCCATTTTGGTTTTTCCTAAGGATGTTGTCTATTTTGAGTTCTATGCGGTTTTGTAGTAGGGCATTGTAAATTTTGGCTGCTATGGATGTAAGTGTTATCCCTCGGTAGTTCTTAGCTAATCCGAGGTAACCCTTTTTAGGGAAAGGAAGGATGCATCCCTTCATTCATCTGTCTATCGTATTTTGATTATAGACTGCGTTGCATTGTGGGAGCAGTATGTCGTCGAATTGTCTGGTCTTCCATACTTCTGGGGGGGGGATCTCGTCAAGCCCTGAAGCTTTCCTATTTTTAATTTTTCTAAGAACTGAGTTGAGTTCTTCTTTGGTGAACGAACCTAGTTTAATGTCTAATTACTTACTGTAATATATATATATATATATATATATAAGGATTTGGCATTAAGTAATCCACAAGAGTTGATATGCTATTAGACGAAATAACAAAACCAAATCAAAAGAAGCTAACAAGAAAACTAGAAAAAAACATAAAATCATAAAAAAGAAAACTCCATGGTCTTTAACCAGACTTCAATAAACTATATATATATATATATAGTTATAAATACAAAATCATAATACCTTTTGGCCAAGTTCTATGGGTATAAGAAAATCGTCTTCAGCATGAAGAATAATTACTGGACTTATTACACTGCTGATACTGAAAAGAAAAATAGAAATTCGGAAATGAATGATAATTCAAAAAACAATCAATACAAATCTTTTTTTTTTCTCTTCTGCAGCATTAAAATTGATAGAATTTGAAACAAAGAAGTTTACTGATACAATAAATCCAGGAAAGAAAAAAAAATCAAAAGGCAAATCTTATTCAAATCATATTTTAATTTTTGTTTTTATTCCATTATTCATTATTTTTGTTCAATTCTTTTTTTTTTTTTCTTTTTCAAATGTAAACTGTACAAATTAGAATAGATAAAGAAAGATGGGCTGAAAAGTTTATATGAAAATGCCATATTTGCTGTTGATGACTCTTATGACGAATGAGATCAAAACATTGCAATAGAAGAGTATGGACCTCAACGGGGTACTATGCTGAAGAATAAATCTCATTTGATCTAATAATTCGGCCTATTCATATTCAAATGGAGGGTGTACTCGTGGTGTAATAGTTAAAGATACACTGCGGAATCGTAGTAAGTGAGTTCGTACTCCAGTCACGCTATTACATTCACTTTCGGGCAAATACCCTTGGGAAAGGTATGAACTTCCTTATCCACCCAGCTATGGGTTAAATAGTACCACTACTGTTCTTTTAGGAGAATAGCTTTGGTATTAAATAACCTACAAAGGTTGATATGCCATTAAAGAAAGAAACCTAACCTAACCATATTCAAATGATTGCAAATCTTAATTTTGTTATTTTTTCTTTTCAGGTATAAAAATGCCATTCACTAGAAAAGGTGTTTAAACACTAAACACATGATTTTGAATTGTATATGCAGTTAAAATTTGAAATCATTTAAATGAAAATTAGTCAAGTTATTAGATAACAAAATGATATTAGAGGTGCCCGTGGTGTAGAGGTTATCGTCGTAGGAATTGAACACGGCGACACGAGTTCAAATCTTGGACAAGACTAATTGCATTTCACATAGTACTAATACCCTTGGGAAATGTATGAATCCAATTATTCTCACTCCAGCTATGGGCAAATAGTAGGGCAGACTGGGTTCTTCAGCCTTGGTGAGACAACTAGTTTTGGAGAAGGAAAACTCTGAATTCGAACCCGTTAGACTCCGCTAAAAAATTGACCTTGTATCATATCCTGCCCGACCAAAGGGGTTAGTAAATATGGATAATGCCTCTCAACCACATACTCAGGAAATTCACTGTTACCTTAACAACTATGGCTTCCTATTATATACAGTAGAAAAAATTTATCTTCACAATCATTTTAAGCAGGGAAAGACTTAATACTTAGTAGATGAGGAAAATTTTTGTTTAAACTATCACATATACTATACTTACTTACAAGTGATGATGATCTGGTCGCCTAGCTTACCAGGAGGTGCCCTTGGTGTAATGGTTATTGTCGTAGGAAATGGACACGGCGACACGAGTTCAAATCTTGGACGAGACTAATTGCATTTCACATAGTACTAATACCCTTGGGAAAGGTATGAATCCAATTATTCTCACTCCAACTATGGGCAAATAGTAGGGCAGACTGATTTCTTCAGCCTTGGTGAGGCAACTAGTCTAGGAGAAGGAAAACTCTGAATTCGAACCTGTTAAACTCTGCTTAGAAATTGACCTTGTGTTATATCCTGCCCGAGCAGAGAGATTGGTAAATATGGATAACAAAATGATATCGATTTTTCTGAAACACCATGTATATCTCAAATGATATCAAAATTTTGAATTACCCTGTATATATATATATATATATATATATATCAGTAATATCCAGTCAGCATCCAAAGACAGTGGGTGTGGATTATTATTTGCCCTCACTTGAGAATTTAAAATTTATATACGTCTTCCTTTTTTTGTTTCTTTTTCTCCATACAAATAGAGTCTGTAATCCACATTTGCTGTTTTACAACCTCAAGTCTAACATGTAAAGTAATCTGACAAGACAGAGAGTATAATAATATTCTCCATGGAAATAGATTTATAGTGACAATTTAACCAGGTTTGAGTTTTCTTCTAATTGCACTATATATATATATATATAGATGTGCACTCATACTACACTCTGATCCTAGGCAGAAGGGCTGATCATGGATTTATCATCCGTCCCACCACCGGACGAATATGGACGAGGCCTTTTTAAGGTGGGTCCGGTCGCAGGCCAAAAGCCCACGCGCGCCCGGCATTGCCAAAAATACCTACGGCCCCGTCGGCATTCCCCTTATTAGGGGCGCCAGGCAATAAACCCAACCCCCGAATGGGGTAAAGCCTAAGGGGATGGCCCCCTGAGGCCAAAGGAAATAACCAGTGCCGAGGCACACCCGACCAGATCCGTGCCACGATCAAGCACGACCGGCTGAAGTGCATCCCAACAACTGGAGACCGACCAATACTTAAAAGTATGATCGTGAGAAGGGCTGATCAATGCATAAAGTCTTTATTTCTGATGAGAAATAATGCAAATTAGGAATGACTGTGTTTCCGCTGAGAAATTTGAATACTATTACATCTAATACTGCTTATAATAAAAAGAAGGAGAAATAAATTGAAACAGCAGGGAACTATAGACAGAAATACACAGTGACTACACTCTGCTCTTCTTCAGAAGTTCACAAATACTACACTTTGGTTCTTAGAAGTGTATACATATTACACACTACCAGGCAAAAAGCAGATACTAACCCTGATCTTAGACATAAGCACACATATACAACATACTGCTCCTAACCAGAAATGCATAGATACTACACCCTGATCCTCAGAATAAATACACAGATTCTACACTCTAGACAAAACTGCACTGATACTGCACCCTGATTTTCTGCAAAAGTGCACGTATACAACACACAGACCCAAGACATAAGTGCACAGATACTACATTTTGTTTCACAGCAGAAGGGTACACATACTGCACACTACTCCTTGGTAGAAGTGCACACATACTACACACAGATCCTTGACAGAAAAACATAGATACTACATCCTGATTCTTGGCAGAACCGAGAACAAGGCAGAAGGGTTGATCTGTACGTAAATCGGCATTATTTCTGACCGTAAACCATACAAATTATTAATGACAATGTCTCATCAGAAAAGTTTGAATACTATTACATCTAATAGTACTATTAATAGTACTATTAATAGTACCATTACATCTAATAGTACTATTAATAGTACCATTACATCTAATAGTACTTTTAATAGTATCATTACATCTAATAGTACTATTAATAGTACTATTACATCTAATAGTACTATTAATATGACTATTACATCTAATAGTACTATTAATAGTACTATTACATCTAATAGTACTATTAATAGTACCATTACATCTAATAGTACTATTAATAGTACTATTACATCTAATAGTACTATTAATAGTACTATTACATCTAATAGTACTATTAATATGACTATTACATCTAATAGTACTATTAATAGTACTATTACATCTAATAGTACTATTAATAGTACTATTACATCTAATAGTACTATTAATAGTACTATTACATCTAATAGTACTATTAATATGACTCTTACATCTAATAGTACTATTAATAGTACTATTACATCTAATAGTACTATTAATAGTACTATTAATACTACTATTATCGATACTGCTATATGGATGCACTACATGGACGCTAACAAAACGGCTGGAGAAGAAACTAGATGGCAATTACACAAGAATGCTGCGTGCAATCCTGAACAAGTGCTGGCAGCAACACCCCACAAGACACCAACTGTACGGCCACCTGCCCCCTATCACGAAAACTATTCAAGTTAGACGAACCAGACATGCAGGACACTGCTGGAGAAGCAGAGATGAACTCATAAGAGATGTACTCTTATGGATCCCCACACATGGCCGCGCAAAAGCAGGGCGACCAGATCGAACGTACATTCAGCAGCTATGTAAGGATACAGGATGTTTTCCTGAAGACCTACCTTGGGCGATGAACGATAGGGAGGAGTGGCGAGAGAGGGTCAGGGATATCCGTGCTACCAGCACGATATGATGATGATGATTACATCTAATAGTACTAGTAATGAAAAGCAAAAGACACAAGAAAAAACACTAGAAAAAAAATGATAACTTCTCAGTTTATTCATTTTTATTCCAGAAGAATCTACGTAAGTGTCATTTCACCTTTACTGAAGGTTAATCAACTCTGATGACAAACGCTTACCTTTCATCACTTGCAAATTCAACTCCACTTCTTCGGACAACATTTGTCAACTTTAACTTGAGTGATTTGAAATAGTTGAATGGCTGAAAAAGAAATGAACAAATAAAAATGAGACAAACATAAAATAAAAATATCAATTTAATAAAAAGGACTGATGTTTGTTTTTTGGGGTTTATGGCATATCAATTTTTGTAGGTGATTTAATGCCAAATCCATTTTTATACAAATAAACTGTTCTATTTTAAATAATTCAGTTTAGCATTAGTTCACAATTTGTCAAAAACATCACTATTTCAAGCTATTCAGTTTAGTCAAACTGTTCAAATTCAGACAATTCAGTTTAGTCTAAGTATAGTTTTTGTTTAGACACAGGTAAATGTCAAAACAGTTCTATTTTAAACAATTCAATTTCGCATAAGTACACCGTTTTAATATCAAAACAGTTCTATTTCAAACAATTCAGTTAAGCATAAGTACACAATTTAAATGTCAAAAACAGTTCTATTTCAAACAATTCAGTTTTGCATAAGTACACCATTCAAATGTCAAAATTACTTCTATTTCAAACTATTCAGTTTAGCATAGTACAGTTTCAATGTCAAAAAGTTTTATTTCAAACAATTCAGTTTAGCATAAATACGCAGTTTCATTCTATTTGACCTATTGATAGGGCCCCGTCAAATGCTACATCTCAGAGAGGACCAGGGAACAATGGCAATGAAGAGGTGCTCCGCATTCCCCAAAGCTCCAGCATCACTGGAACCTCACCATCAGATTGTTAAGTGTCATTTCCCGGAAACTTGTTGGGGGTGGGTGTCTTATCCCTCTGCAGAGAAGTAGTTGGTATATTCTACCGCCCCAGCCGATAAGACCACAGTAAACATGTGGAAATAGTTTTGATTATAAATAAAGATATTTCCACACAAGCAGAACCTCTCTGAAACTGATAGACAAATTCACCTACCTAGGAAGCTGCGTCTCATCAACCGAAAAAGACATCGACACGCGGCTAACGAAGGCATGGACAGCTATCGATAGACTATCGATCATATGGAAATCAGACCTGACCGATAAAATGAAAGGCAGTTTCTTCCAGGCAGCGGTCGTATTGATACTGCTGTATGGATGCACAACTTGGAAGCTAACTAAACGGCTGGAAAAGAAGCTAGACGGCAATTACACAAGAATGTTGTAAGCAATATTGAACAAGTCCTGGCGGCAACACCCCACAAGGCACCATCAGGAAAACTATCCAAGCTAGACGAACCAGACATGCAGGACACTGCTGGAGAAGCAGGGACGAGTTCATAAGTGATGTACTCCTATGGACCCCCACATATGGCCGAGCAAAAGCAGGACGACCAGCTCGAACATACATACAACGTGAGGATATGGGATGTAGTTCTGAAGACCTGCCAGAGGCGATGAATGATAGGGAGAAGTGGCGAGTGAGGGTCAGGGATATCCGTTCTAGCGGCACGACATGATGATGATAAATAAAGAGATAAACCAATATTCAAACAAAGAGGTCACCAAAGTAATTTTTTTAAAAATTTCCACACACACACACACACATATTGAATTACCCGACAGAGTGACTCAGACTGTGCAGGCACAAAGACATTATATACAGTCACAGATAATTCGTATTTTCTTTCTTTTGAAGGTTTTTATGAGATTTTTTTTAGACAACTACCATTCTGATTTTTATTGCTGCATGAAAAACGATGAATATTTTATAAAATTTCAATCTGATTGATTGATTCTAATGGCATGTCAACCCATCTACGATTATTTTATGCCCAGCGGTTAGGAAATTACATTCCTTGCACATTTTTTATATACACTGTTTGTGCAGGTGTTTCTTAAGAGTTTTTTTTTTTTTTGGCACCACTTTAGATAATATTAAGTAATATCAGCATGTCATGCTGCTAGCACTGATTTCCCTGACTCTCTCTCATCATTCGTCTCTATCATCCATTGCTTCTGGCAGGTCTTCCAGGCCACATCCTGTGTCTATACAGATCTGTTGTAGATAAGTTCTAGCTGGTCATTCTACACTTGCACGTCTGTGTGAAGCAGTCCATTCGAGAAGGTCACTCATGAGTTTGTCTTTGCTCCTCCAGCAGTGTCGGACATGTCTTGTTCCCCTTTGCTCCTCCATCAATGTCTGACATGTCTTGTTCACCTTTGGTCCCCCAGGAGTGTCCCACCCGTCTTATTTGTCTAATTTGGAAAGTGTTCAAGATGGGTGGTCGGTGGCCGTACAGCTTCTGCTTTGTGGGACGTTGCTTCCAGGATTTGTTTAATACAGTTTGAGCAATGCCATCAAGCTTTTTCTCTATTTGCTTAGTCAGCGTCCAAGTAGTGCATCCATACCATAGTATGAACATGACCGCTATTTCAATGTTACGTTTTTAAGTATTTCTATCTAATACAGATAATTTGTCAATCATTGTATGGTTTAGTTTGATTTGGTTTCTTTGTTTAATGACATATCAACCTTCATGGGTTATTTAATACCAAAGCTATCCTTAGAGATATGGAGGGGAGTCCTCATATCGTAATGGCAGAAGTGCTGGACTGTCACAGTGCAGTAAATATATCCAAACTCCTGTCATGCAAATGCATTTACTTTTGGACTAATGCCCTTGGGAAAGGTATGCACCTTCTTATCACCCAGCAATGAGTTAAATAGTATCACTGCTGTTCTTCTACACGGTTGTGTTTGGCAGTAAATAACCCAAAAAGGTTTATATGCCATTAAACAAAGAAACAAAAATGGAATTTTTAAACAGATGTACTTGACCCACCAATGGTACTCTCACAGATACAACCACTCTAGTTCAAAGTAGACCTGGGAGTAATGTTTATGTAGATAGATTAACAACATGTCAATACAGCTTGGGAAATTTTATACCAAAAGGTTAGGGAATCACATTCATTGTATGTTTACATCTACATATTTTGTGTCATTTCTTCAGAGATTTGTTTTTACTCATGCTTCAGTTTTTTAAAGAGATCATCTTGTGGGGGGTCTTACCTCCCGGCAAGGGATATACACAGAATATCTTTAGCTTCGCCAATAGGTCGGGGTATTGTTGAGTGACTTGGCTATTATCTGATTAAGCCGTCATTTCTTCCTATTAAGTGTAAGAGCTTATATATATATATATATATATATATCTTTGATCACAATCTCTCTTCTGCAAATTTATTCTCTTTTTTATCCTTATCTGGTCGACCCTTTTGATCTCCTTTTGTTTAGCAAAACATTTCTCGTCTTTTTTTTGAATGTTTCTTTGTTTGTTTCAATCTATTTCTTCTGTTCAGCTCCATGAATAGTAATTGACCAAAAACAAAATTTAAACTAACAAAATTTTAAACGAAAAAAAAAAAAAAAAAAACAGGGCAAGGAATCGCAACAGAGCTTAAAGAAAAGATAAAAGATCAGTTTACACTGCAACAATTAATGCAGACAGGACTTTTTATTGGGTCAGAGTGGGAGGAAGGGCATTTGAAAGGTGTTTACAATGTATTGACCCAACCCATCCACAATGAGCACATTGTGACACAAGGTCAATTTTTAAACGGAGTTTAACAGGTTCAAATTCAGAATTTTCCTTCTCCTAGACTATCTGCCTCACCAAGGCTGAAGAACCTAGTCTGCCCTACTATTTACCCATAGCTGGAGGGAGAATAACTGCATTCATACCTTTCCCAAGGGTATTAGTACTATGTGAAATGTAATCAGTCTTGTCGAGGACTTGAACTCATGTCGCCATGTCCATTTCCTACGACGATAACCATTACACCACAGGAAGCTCCATATATATATATATTTATGATTTGTTAATAAATAGTTTGAGGGTAACATTTTAAATAAACCAAGGCTCATTTATTTGCACACAGTTTAAAGGTTTCAAGTATTCTAGACATGAATAACTCTATTTAGTATCAATCATTTGTCTACACGCAGTTAAATTGTTTCAAGTATTACTGTCTAACACTAGTAGATTTATTGGCACATTGTTAAATGAAGCCCAGTCAACTGGGGCTGTAGTATACACCAATTGAATCTCTGCAGAGAGGTAAACCCTAACCCTCTGTCTAACACTAGTAGATTTATTGGCACATTGTTAAATGAAGCCCAGTCAACTGGGGCTGTAGTATACACCAATTGAATCTCTGCAGAGAGGTAAACCCTAACCCTCTGTCTAACACTAGTAGATTTATTGGCACATTGTTAAATGAAGCCCAGTCAACTGGGGCTGTAGTATACACCAATTGAATCTCTGCAGAGAGGTAAACCCTAACTCTCTGTCTAACACTAGTAGATTTATTGGCACATTGTTAAATGAAGCCCAGTCAACTGGGGCTGTAGTATACACCAATTGAATCTCTGCAGAGAGGTAAACCCTAACCCTCAAAGAATGTTCTGGATATAGCACTAAATAACGTCATTGAGTAATGAAGAGTACAACTTCATTACTATCGCTCCAAAGTCCACTCTGACCTGGAGTGGTAGCAACTGATAGTGACCTATGTATGGGTCAAATAAAACTGTTTGGCATTTAAACTGTGTGCAAACAAATGACTGATGATAAATAAAACTGTTTGATCATTTAACTGTGTAAACAAATGACTGATGTTTAATTGAATAGTTAATTATACATAGCAATACTTGGAAGCATTTAACTTTATTGACTTATGCTTAATAGAACTGTTTGATCATTTAAGTGCATGTATCTAAAAACTGTGTTTACAAATCACATATCAGATATTTTTGTAAAAGCAGGATTTAGTATTAAATAATCTACAATGGTTGATATGCCACAAGACCAAACCAAATCAAGTCATAGATATTGAATATATATGTATAAAGAGGATTTGGCTCAAAATAACCTAAAATGGTTGATATGCCATAAAACCAAAACAAAACCAAATTCTATATACTTAATATATATATCTAAAGAGGATTTGGCATTAAATGACCTACAATGGTTGATATGCCATAAAACCAAACCAAACCAAATCATAGATATTTAATATATATGTATAAAGAGGATTTGGCTCAAAATAACCTACAATGGTCGATATGCCATAAAACCAAAACAAAACCAAATTCTATATACTTAATATATATGTCTAAAGAGGATCTGGCATTAAATAACCTGCAATGGTTGATATGCCATAAAACCAAACCAAACCAAATCCTATATATTCAATATATATGTCTAAAGAGGATCTGGCATTAAATAACCTGCAATAGTTGATATGCCATAAAACCAAACCAAATCCAATGCATAGCTGTTCTTCTAAACTACGTCCAGTGTCTGTCCAGAGCTGAAGTAAATAAGGTCTTGCTGGTTGGTCAACACTAGAATGTCCATGTCTATAGGTCCATAGAAGAATATCTCTTGTGAATTCATCTGTAAACCTAATGTAGAAAATTAGCATATAGCATGAATAAAGTCGAGGCCTTCCTTTCTTTGCAAGTGAAATACAATTCCAGAAAAAAAATCTTAGTTTTATTGATATAATTCTTTTTGTTGGTTGTGTTGTTACTTAGATGAGTGACCTCAAAAGAACAGCAGTGACTGCAAGCAATTTTAAGGCCTTATATTTATAAATATATTTTTATATTTATAAAGTCTGAGTATGTATTCACCCAATCCTTCAAGATTTGTTGTGTCTAACCAATGCTAAAGAACCTAATCAATTCAACTATTTACCCGTAGTTGGTGGGGAGAACAAATGCATTCATGTCTTTTCTTAGGTCATTTGCACCAAATTAGCTTCGTTCAGGATTTGAACTTGAGTTACCATTTCCACTTCTTATAATGATAACCATTATATAAAGCTCACTTCCGAATGAATTCATAGTAGATATTGCGTAAGAGATAAAAAAAAGTACCTATTCGAATATATTAGTATAATGAATTTGTGTTACATTTTTTAGTATATAAGTGTGTCTACATTACTACTTAAGTCAAAACATAACTAGCAGTAGCAGTCAGCAGGAGCAAATCCTGACAGCAAAGACAAGAAGTTCTTGAATCAGTTACCTGGCAATACCAAATAAAGGCCTGGTAGCCATGCAGCTGGAGTCTTTAATAGGAGACAACATGTTAACAGCGAAATTACTGCCAACTTAAAAATATTAAGGAAGATTTTTAAAATGGACTTGTTCGGTTGTATTTCAAGGAATATCAACTATTGTGGGTTATTTAATGCAAAATCTTGTTTTTATACGCATGATTTTTCAGTGAATAGTTTATTGGTAACATTTTTAAAATGAGCCAGAGTACATTTGTTTGCACACAGTTAAATGGTTGCAAGTATTGATATTCAACACTAATAATTCTATTCAACATTACTCATTCATTTGTACACAATTAAATGGTTTCATGTATTCCTATCAAACATTAATAACTCTACATGTACACAGCTAAATTGCTACGGAATATCAATAGTTCAATTTAACATTAATCTTTTGTTTGCACACATCTTTCAAGTATAGTAAATGATTAAATAGTTCTACCTGACTCGTAGATCGGACCCTAACAGGTACTACAACTCAAGGTCAGGGTGGACCTGGGAGTAATTGCAATGAAGGAATACTCCACATTCCTCAAGCCTCCTGGACTGGAGTCTTACCATCAGATGGTCGTGTCATATTAGAGGCACTCACTCAGAGGCAGGGATCTTACCCCTTTCCAGAGATACAGCAGGCATATTCTACAGCCCTAGCTGACTGGGCTGACCGGGCTGACTTGGTTGGTTGGGTTTCTTTGTTTAAAGGCAGGTAAACCTTCATGGATTATTCAATGCCAAAGCCATCCTTGTTGAAGAACAATAGCGGTATTATATAAACCATTGCTGGAGGGATAAGGGGGTTCATGCCTTGTGCTGCTGCATAAAACGTGGATCACTGTCATCATCATCATCATTATGTCGCACCATCAACATGAATATCCCTGACCCTCTCTCATCACCCCTCCCTATCGTCCATTCCTTCCAGCAGGTCTTCAGGGCTACATCCCGTATTGGCACAGAGCTGCTGTATGTGGGTTTGAGCTGGCCATCCTGCCTTTGCTCGTCCATGTGAAGGGGTCCACAGGAGTACATCCCTTATGAGTTTCTCCCTACTTCTCCAGCAGTGTCCTGCTTGTCTGCTTTGTCTAATTTTGATATTTTCACGATGGGTGATGGGTGGTAAGTGGCCATGCAGCAGCTGCTTTGTGGGGTGCTGTCTCCAGGACTTGTTCAATATTGCTCACAGCATTCTTGTGTAGTTACTGTCAAGCTTTTTCTCCATACGTTTAGTTAGTGTCCATGTAGTGCATCCATATAGCAGTATTGACACGACCGGTGTTTGGAAGAAACTGCGTTTCATTTTATCGGTTAGGTCTGAATTCTGTATGACCGATAGTCTATCGATAGCTGTCCATGCCTTCGCTAGTCACGTGTTAATGTCTGTCTCGGTTGATGAGACTGCCTTCTTGGTAGGTGAACTTGTCAACTAGTTTCAGAGAGCTACCATTTAGTGTGGAGATGTCGCCTGTTTGATTAAAGCACATATATTCTGTCTTGTGTGCATTGACATGGATGCTAATACCTGCAGTGGCTCGTTCCAGACTATGTAGCTTGGTCGGGTGCATTTGCCAGAAGTGCTATGTCATTGGCGTTGTCAGTATCGGTAATTGTTTTTGCGGGGTTTGATACAAGCAAATGAAACTATCAAAAATATGGGAAGTAAATATGAGATTTGAACTTAAAGAGTGTTAACTTACAATGAGAAATGGATGGTGGTAAGTGGCGTTGACAATGTTAGTAAACGGAGCTTCCAAAACCAAAGCAGTTGGAGGTGAACCTGAAAGAAGAAACATTTGATATGATTTGATATTATCAACTTAGTAGTATATCAACTTATCAACAGTAATTTGAAGTTGAAAAAAACTGGGTTGACAAATTTTAAAAGTAAAAGCAAAAATGGGCTGGTTCGATAGATATATACAGAAAAGAGTTTTACTATAGAAATGCATTAAAAAGAGGTTTTTACTGTAGAAATGATTTGGAAAGGGTTTTTATTATAGAAATGTACTGGAAAAAGGTATTACTATATATATTTATCCAACTTCTCCACAAAAGCAGGATGTAACACAAAGTCATTTTTAAAGATAGTTCAACAGGTTTGAATTTAGAGTTTTCCTTCTCCTAGGCTGGTTGCCATGCAAATGTTAAAGATCGTCATATATCCAACATGATATTGCTTTAAAATGTACACTTCTATCCAACTCCTTAAAAAATAATTATAAAAAGAAGTGGAAAGAAATGAAAAAAAAAGCTAAAAAAAAAAAGAAACAAAACTTACTTTTCCACAGTTTAGAAATTCGGTTATAACCTACGTTAAATTTAATCCTCTCAAATACGTGGTGCATTCAATAAGTTTCTAGACTTTTTTGTACAGGCATTTAACATTGTCGGAGACTCTTGAAAATTCAGTATGTTATAGCTATACATCTTATGAGATGTATTGGTCAAATGATGTCAAGGTCAAATGAACAGCTACAGCAGCAATTGGAATACACCCTACTAAAGCCTGATTGTCACAGCTGGTGAATTTCAAAAATGCAATCTGGACGTGAGGACACTTTAGAAGAACGATATGCAATAAAATTGTGTTTTAAACTTGGAAAAAAATGATGCCACAGAAACGTATGGAATACGTCAGACTGCTTGTGGAGCATCTTGCATGAATCGAGCATCAGTTTTTGAGTGGCATAAGAAATTTGAGGAAGGCAGGGAATCTATGAGGGATGATGAGAGGTGTGGGAGGAGTTGATTGGCCAAAGGCTTAGGGTTAGGTTACCATGTTGAGGTTTTAAGGGAATTCAGGAAGAGATTCCATCGGAAGAGGCCAGCACTCTTCAAATCGGGTCAGTAGCATTTCCACCAGGACAATGCACCAGTCCACAACCCCATGCTTGTCACAAACTATTTGAGCAAGATGGGCATCAAGACAGTTCCCCAGCCTCCCTATAGTCCAGACCTTGTTCCCTGTGACTTTTGGTTATTCCCTAAGCTCAGAGGAGATGAAAGAGGATTTGATAAAGGTCATTGACACGCTCACGCAAGAAGTCTTCCATGGGGCCTTCCAGAAGTTGTTGGAACGGTACAAGTGCATTGCAGCCGGGGGAGGTTACTTCGAAGGGGACTAGAGTTTCATGTGTGTACTATCAATAAAAGTGCCCATACGAAAAAAATCTGGAAACTTATTTAATGATCCTCGTATATTTTTAAAAATGTCTGAGTTTGTTGTTGCCCAGTAATGTGAGTTCTTAAGAATCAAAGTACACAGTGATTCCATATGAAATTTGAAATATCTTTATTATGTCTAACATTTTATTTACTTGAATTGTATCATACATTTTCAGGAGAGTCTGTGAATTTATGCTTATTGTAATTAACGTTTGACACTAGAAGAATGTCATTGCAGCATAGTGGTTAATCATATCATATTTACCAACCCCTCCACTCGGGCAGGATATAACACAAGGTCGATTTTTTAAGCGGAGTTTAATAGGTTTGAATTCGGAGTTTTCCTTCTCCTAGACTAGTTGCCTCACCAAGGCTGAAGAACCTAGTCTGTCCTACTATTTACCCATAGCTGGAGGGAGAATAATTGGATTCATACCTTTCCCAAGGATATTAGTGCTATGTGAAATGCAGTTAGTCTCGTCCAGGATTTGAACTCGTGTCGCCGTGTCCAATTCCTATGAGGATAACCATTATACCATGGGCACCTCCAGACTGAGGTTAATATGCTGGACTACAAAATCGTAGTAAGTGAATTTGAACTTCAGTTGCACAAGCCTTCAGACAAATTCCCTTGGGAAAAGTATGACACCCCTTATCCTTCTATCTATGGGATAAATACTACCACAGCTGTTCTTCTATGAGGATGGCTTTGGTATTAGATAACCCATAAAAATTGATATGCCATTAACCAAATAAACCTTGAAAGTTGTTAATAGACATTTGCTTCTGAAAATCTGTATCTCTGATATGCAAAATTCAATTTGCAATAATCTTTTTCCACAATAAGGTATCACACACTCTGATGAAATATGGAGTAACATTGGGTAAAGACTACTGTCAGAAGTATGTACAGTGTGCAGTATCAGAAGCAGCTGAGGTTAGCACTTGTGTCAAAGCATGTCTATTGTAATGAGGCAAAATAAATAGCTACTGACAGCTTGACATATTTCTATATTTTTGCCAGCATTATATATATATATTGTCATCCACAGACTGTTTCATTGTATCACAACTCTTCAGTGTGGCTAGACTCGTAGGACGCTAGAAGCTGGGATCGAAACCTGCCCAACTTTATGTTAGACTTAGTATCAGACCGCTCGGCCAACAAGTGTACCACTTCAGCTAGGGAATTATAAGGTATTAATTAGTAGCGTTTTCTTGTTTATATTTTATACCTTACCAGTGCTCAATTCGTTATATATATATATATATATATATATATATATATATATATATATATATATATATATATATATATTTGTTTCAGTTGAATTCATTACTTATAGTTCTTGAAAGATGATATTAACATAAATAATTTGAAAGTATAAATAGAAATTATTATAATTCAATGATATAAACTTATTTGAATTTCTTAAATTTCTTAGGAAAGTTACCCTCATAGTAGACAAAACACCTGAAGTTCTTGGTCTTTGCTGCATGTATCAGGAAATAAACCCCTATTTTTATTGATTTTGGTTTTTGAGGTCCCAGGTAAACAGTTGTTGAAAGTGGATAAACTAAACTGAATTTGAATTTTAATCGAGTCAGAGTGCATAGCCACTATGCAAAAGAAGAGACATAGAAAAAAATGATTACATGGACCTTGGATACAGACACGACAAATTGATTCTCCACGGTAAGCATTTGTAGATAAACAAAACAGGCCAAGTTTTCATATCAACAACGGTGAACAAAAGCCCTGACCGACATAGAAATATAGGTATACAGCAAATTATATAAAAAGAATCTATTTTGAATTTTATATTCATGTGAGACACATAGAAAAGATGAATGGACCATAACGTCTTTACCAGCCTGTTCATATATCTGCTCATCAAACTTTGTTTTCACACGATCCTATTTAAAGATTTTTCAGACCTGATTTTTACAAATTAACTACAATCTTGTTTTCCAAGTTTGGATCCACATCACAAATGAATTGATAATATTCAACAATTTAAAAAAAAGAAAAAAGAAAAAATATCAGTATGTATTTACGCAATCCTCTCAGACACAGGCAGGTTTTGTAAAAATACCATAAAGTTCTTAGCCCAACCAAGAAAGAAATTACCTATAGAAAAAAAGTCATTTCCTTCTTGGTTGAACCAACAACTTTTCAGTAACACCCTTATGAAAGTTGTTCTTTGTTGAGAAAAATAACAAACTGTAGAAGGAAGGGAACTATGAAGATTTTTGAAAGTTTTTTTGATAGTGAAACAAAATGGTAAATATGTCGACTATAATTGTTTTTTCTTTTTAATAAGTATCTAGTAAGTAAAGTTGGCGACCATTAGTTGAGGGTGACCCGAAGGCTCCCTTTTTAATAGCTACTACACCGAGGTGTAGGGGATGGAGCCACTCCATTCCCAAGATTCCTCTACTTTACCCTTGATCCTTACCTTATAATGCTGAGTATTAAGCAAGGAGGTATCAAGTACCATTTTTTTGAGTCTTAGGTATGACTCAACCTGGGATTGAACCCCAGTCTCCCGGAACATTGGCGAACACTCTACTCATAAGGCCAATTTCATCTTAATTTTCGGCTGCTTTCTTAGCTAAACGATGCAGACAATTTCAGAATTGCTGGAGGAACCTTTTCAGGAATGCTTACTTTTTTTCTATCCGTGAGATTGCTAACAGAGCATAGTAAAGGAGATGGCATGAGGCTATTAGTATCCAGCCAAATTTGAAGAAGACGGGTACGATACCAGGAAAAAAAAAGAACTAAAGATCTGAATGTTATCAACAGATCTTCCGGCAGGTCTTCAGGGTTACATCCCGTATCGGCACAGAGCTGCTGTATGTAGGTTCAAGCTGGTTGTCCTGCCTTTGCTCGTCCACGTGAAAGTGTCCACAGGAGTACATCCCTTATGAGCTCGTTC
Source organism: Sepioteuthis lessoniana (assembly GCA_963585895.1). Lineage (NCBI taxonomy): Eukaryota > Metazoa > Mollusca > Cephalopoda > Myopsida > Loliginidae > Sepioteuthis > Sepioteuthis lessoniana. The sequence continues at coordinate 132,840 of CAUZXS010000150.1, forward strand.
CTACTTCTCCAGTAATGTCCTGCATGTCTGGTTCATCTAATTTTGATATTTTCGTGATGGGTGGAAGGTGGCCGTACAGCTGCTGCTTTGTGGGGTGTTCAATATTGCTTACAGCATTCTTGTGTAGTTGCCATCAAGCTTTTTCTCCATACGTTTAGTTAGTGTTCATGTAGTGCATCCATATAGCAGTATCTGCATGACCGCTGCTTGGAAGAAACTGCGCTTCATTTTATTGGTTATGACTGATTTCTATATGACCGATAGCCTATCAATAGCTGCTTATGCCTTTGCTAGTCGCATGTTGATGTCTGTCTTCGTTGATGAGACACTGCTTCCTAGGTAGATGAATTTGTCAATTAGTTTTAGAGAACTACTATTTAGTGTGGAGATGTCACCTGTTTGATTAAAGCACATATATTCTATTTTGTGAGCATAGACATGGAGGTCGATGCCTGTAGCGGCTCATTCCAGACTATGTAGCAGGGTTTCAGCTTGGGCAGGTGCATTTGCCAGAAGTGCTATATCATCGGCATAGTCAGCGTCAGTAATTGTTTTTGCGAGGTATCTTCTGCTTCTTTCTTTTGTTAGCTTGAAACTGTTTTCTTTGATTCTATCGATAGATGTTCTAAACTCGTAGTCTAGACAGATGATGAAGAGGTATGGGGCTAATGTGTCTCCTTGCAGTACACCTGCTACAATCTCGGAGTAGTCTGTGCGTCCATCCAGAGAGCGGCATATTCTCATGTGATGTTAGCATATGCTTCAACACATTTTACTTGGTCAAACACATACAATTGAGGTGGAGAGGAGATAGGAACCCCAAAATGGCTAAGTCAAATAAAATCTGTCTGTAAACGCACATTTTAATTGCCACATTTGACTATTTATTGATAAAGGAATTGTTTTATAGTTCTGAAAAGGCTTATAATAACTGTGATGGTTTTCAGAGACTGTCCATATCAAATCATATTGTCGAATTTCATCTCATGTACAATAAAAACTCTTAGAGTTTTTATTGTACATGGGAGTCTTGGCTCGTGCCTGACCCCCACCTCCTCTAGAGGCAGAGATAAATAATACTCTTGAGAAAAGTATGAACCCCCTCATTTCCCCCCTCAGCAATGAGTTAAATAATACCACTGTTCTTCTTTAAGTATAGCTTTGGTATTAAATAACCCATGAATGTTGAGATGCCTTTAAAAAAGGAAACTGAAACCTTACAAAGTGTCGCCCGTCAACTTTGACATTAATAAGCCTGCTCCACCAACGAATGAACAAATCAAATATTAAAACAATAATTTTATTAATCTGCTAACTGCCAGGTTGGTGAGGCTTAGAATACACTGACTGTATCCCTTCCAGAGGGGCATTCCTCTCCCCTCAAAAGAGGAGTGTCCTTGATATGACAGTCAACTAAATTTACTGATGAAGCTTCAGTTCTTGAAATTGGGCGAGTGTGGAGTACCCCTTAATTGCCATTACTCTCAGATCCACTTTAAGTACCTTTTACAGCCCTGTTTTTAGGCCAACTTGATTGATTTAAAAATTATTTGTATTTGATAGGGTCATGTGCAAAAGAAACTCTTAAGAAACAACACAAAAAAAAGCCAGACTTGCAAACCTTTACGAGAGAGTTTGAGTCTCATTGAATAGGGCACCCAATGAACTTATAAAATCAAATAATGCAATCACAACACGAGAATGTGCTCTAGATGGGGCAGTTATCATCATAGGGTAATGGGCACAGCAACCCGAGTTCAAATCCTGGACAAGGCTGCTCACATTTTTCATAGCACTAATACTCTTGGGAAAGGTATGGATCCAACTATTCTCCCTCCAGCTATAGGTAATTAATGGGGCAGACGGGGCTGTTTAACCTTGGTATGGCAACTAGTCTAAAAGAAAGAAAACTCTGAATTCAAACCTGTTAAACTCTTCTTTAAAATTGAGCTTGGGTCACATCCTGCCATAATAGAGGGGTTGGGTAAATGCATGCTATAAAAACATTAAATACAAAATGACTTTGCTTGATGAGGTGTTAACTTTCAAATTAATGAAAAATGCTGACTTAAATCATCAACCATGACACTCTATAGTTTTCTACAGATCTGCAGTCTAAGAACATGAAATCCTTGAATAATGATTGATTGATTTAGACGACATGTCAACTCCTCTGGGGTTATTTCAAGCTAAGAGGTTAGGGAATTGCATTCCTTGTATCTTCATGTTTACTTTTTTTGTGTTGTTGTTTCTTAAGAGTTTTTTTTTTTGCACATGACCCTATCAAATACAAATAATTTTTAAATCAATCAAGTTGGCCTAAAAACAGAGCTCTAAAAGGTACTTAAAGTGGATCTGAGAGTAATGGCAATTAAGGGGTACTCCACACTCCCCGAATCTCAAGAACTGGAGCTACATCAGTAAATGTAGTTGACTGTCATATCAAGGACACTCCTCTTTTGAGGGGAGAGGAATGCCCTCTGGAAGGGATATAGTCAGTGTATTCTAAGCCTCACCAACCTGGCAGTTAGCAGATTAATAAAATTATTGTTTTAATGTTTGATTTGTTCATTCGTTGGTGGAGCAGGCTTATTAATGTCAAAGTTGACGGGCGACACTTTGTAAGGTTTCAGTTTCTTTATTTAATGGCATCTCAACATTCATGGGTTATTTAATGCCAAAGCCATACTTAAAGAAGAACAGTGGTATTATTTAACTCATTGCTGAGGGGGAAAATGAGGGGGTTCATACTTTTCTCAAGAGTATTATTTATCTCTGCCTCTAGAGGAGGAGGAGGTCAGGCACGAGCCAAGACTCCCGCCCTTCTGGACTATGCGGGTTATAGGATCACTGGATACAATGTGAACTATGCAAGCCTTTACTAAGTCTCCCACAGGTACAACGTCAGGTGACCTTGCTGGTCAGAGTTTGAATTAGACCCGAAAGTCTAGTGCTATGCTAGTCAATGCTTCTTCGCCCAGCCAAAGGTGGCATGGTCGGAGATATCGTTGACTTGATACCCCATACTGCACAAATGCCAGAAGTCCAAGCTAAAAAGCCAAGTAAATATCTCAAGTGAACTTAATGCGACAAAAGGTTTTAATGTGCCTACGACAATTTTGCAGTCTAGCATGATAACCACATGGAGACTCCCCAACACTTTATGAGGCAATCTGCGGATTGTCAGTTTGTTTCATATCCCTGAAACTATAACCAGTTTATTATCATCAATTGGAGGTGCCCGTGATATAATGGTTATCGTCGTAGGAAATGGACATGGCGACACGAGTTCAAATCCTGGACGAGACTGATTGTATTTCACATAGCACTAATACCCTTGAGAAAAGAATGAATCCAATTATTCTCCTTCCAGCAATGGGTAAATAGTAGTACAGACTGGGTTCTTCAGCCTTGGTGAGGCAACTAGTCGAGGAGAAGGAAAACTCTGAATTCAAACCTGTTAAACTCCGCTTAAAAATCGACCTTGTGTCATATCCTGCCCGAGCGGAGGGGTTGGGTAAATCTGATAATCAGTCTATTGTTCATAAAGCTTTTTATTGCTACTTATTTCACTTCTTATAGAGTAAAATTTATTTAGTAAAAAGTTCAGAGCTTTCCAATGCAATGACTACGAGCTTAAATTTCATGGTTTCCTTTTTTTATGACATATCAATCTTCATGGGTTATTTTATGCAAAGACTATAGAAAAACAGCATGGTATTATTTAAAACATAGCTGGAAAGACAAGGGGTTTCACCCCTTTCTGAAGGGTATTTGTTCGAAAGTGAATGTAACAGTGTGACTAGAGTTCAAACTTACTTATCCATCACTTTAGCGATTATACAACAGGGACTCTTCGTCAAGCCTCCAGTCAACAACCATTAGTCAAGTTGGAAGATAAAAATAAATGACTTCACTTAGATCAGAGGCACAGCTTCTCAGGTCACACGAGAAATTAGACCTCAATTTTTCTCTCTTGCTTTCATTGTTTGAATGGAGAAGACATGTTCTATTTCAGTCCATGTCCATTGGGCAAAAAATAGACACGATTTTCATTTTCATTCATTGAACAAAATGAAAATGTTGTTTCTAACTCTGGTGAGGTTCTCTATTTCACCTAGCCGTGAAAAATAGAAGACAAGTAAGACTTTTACATTACTCTTCTTTGTACCCCTTTTCATGCATGCTTGTTACCGGATTTATTTCTTTTAAGACATTTGCAAAGTGTTGTAACATTTATCATACTGTTAAATGCCCCTCTTAAATGTTTTAACTGTTTATATGAGTTTATCTTAGCTTTTCTTTCTGTTTATTCAGTGTTAGTATATCAATGGATATATCAATATTGGAACTTGGTGAGTCGGAAGCAATTAAACATCCTTCCTAGTACCAAACAGTAAGTAAAAATTAACTGGTTTATAAATTTCTCTCACAGTCATAATATTATCTCAAATTTTGCTATGAGATGCTAGAGACTGTCTACATGAAATCAAACATACCATAAAAGCACTAAATATTAAACAAATTTGCCAGATGAACTTTCAAATTATTAGCATTGGATAGGAATACTTGAAACTACGAGAGGCCTTCAGTAAGTTTCTAGACTTTCTTTGTACAGGCATTTAAAATTGTCATCAACTCTTGAAAATTCAGTATGTTATTGCTATACATCTTATGAGATGACTGACCAAATTTTATGGTTTCAGGTTCAAAGGGACAGCTACAGCAGCAATTAGAATACACCCTACTAAAGCCTGATTGTCACAGCTGGTGAATTTCAAAAATGCAATCTGGACGTGAGGACACTTTAGAAGAAAAATATGCAATAAAATTGTGTTTTAAATTTGGAAAAAAATGATGCCGCAGAAACGTATGGACTGCTTCAGACTGCTTTTGGACCATCTTGCATGAATCTCCCAGACCCAAGAAGGCCAGACAGAGCAAATCCACCTACAAACTTTTGATAATCTTTTTTTTTTTTTTGACAGCACTGACATGATCTACATCCCCTGGGTTCCCACTGGACAGACAGTCAACAAGGAATACTATGTTGAGGTTTTAAGGGGGTTCAGGATAAGATTCTGTCAGAAGAGGCCAGCACTCTTCAAATTGGGTCAGTGGCATTTTCACCAGGATAATACACCAGTCCAAAACTCCATCCTTGTCACAGACTATTTCACCAAGATGGGCATCAAGACACTTCCTCAGCCTCCCTATAGTCCAGACCTTGCTCCCTGTGACTTTTGGTTATTCCCTAAGCTCAGAGGCTGTCGTTATAAGACAATTGAGGAGATGAAAGAGGCTGTGACGAAGGTCATTGACACGCTCACACAAGAGGACTTCCACGGGGCATTCCAGAAGTTGTTGGAATAATAAAACAAGTGCATTGCAGCCGGAGAAGATTACTTCGAAGGGGACTAGAGTTTCATGTGTGTACTATCAATAAAAGTGCCCATACGAAAAAAGTCTGGAAACTTATTGAAGGAACCTCGTATATAAAAATTATCGATAGAAATAGTTACTTGAAACCATAAAACTATGTTTAAATTATTTTTAGTTTGGTTTGGTTTCTTTGTTTATTGGGTTATTCAATACCAAAGCCGTCCTTGTAAAACTGCAGTGATATTATTTAACTCGCAACAGGAGATGGTTTTGGTTTGTTTGGTTTTATGGCATATCAACCTTTGTAGGTTATTTAATGCCAAATCCATTTTTATGTAAATAATCTGTTCTATTGAAAACAGTTCGGTTTAGCATAAGTCCACAGTTTAATTGTCAAAAACATTTCCATTTCAAACTATTCAAGCAGTTATATGTAATAATTCAGTTAAGTGTAAATACAGTTTTAATGTCGAAAAACAGTTCTATTTCAAATAATTCAGTTAAGCATAAGTACGCAGTTTAAATGTAAGTACGGTTTAATTGTCAAAAACGTTTCTATTTCAAGCAATTTAGTTTACTAAATTCATTTTAGCATAAGTATGCTGTTAGTTCTATTTAACCCATAGATAGGGCCCTATCAGGTGCTGCCACTCCGGGTCAGAGTCGTAACAAGAGAGAGATAAGGGGATTAATTACCATTCTAAAACGTATTTGTCCAAAAATGAATATAATAGCACAATTACTTGGTTATTTGAGGCCAAAGTCCAGCACTGCAGCCACTATACCATAGAGGCAGTCCAGTCAGCTGGGGATGTAGAATACACCCACTGTATCTCTGTGGAAGGGTAAGACCCCACCCCAAACAAGTGTCCCGGATATAACATTAAACCATCTGATGGTGAGGCTCAAGCCTTAGAAATTTGGGGAATGTGGAGTACCCCTTCATTGTCATTGTTCCCTGGTCTACTCTGATTTGGAGAGGTAGCACCTGATAGGCTCCTATCGAAGGGTTAAATAGAACAAATTACGTGTGCAAACAAATGACTGATGTTAAATAGTGGCTGTTATATAGCAATACTTGAAACCATTTAACTATGTGCAAAAAAAAAAACCTCAGGCTCATTTAAAAATGTTATCTACAAAATGTGTTCTGAAATCATATATATTTAATATATATGTATAAAGATGATTTGGCATTTAATAATCTCCAATGGTTGATATGCCATAAAACCCAACCAAACCAAATCCTATATATTTAATTTGGCATTAAATAACCAACAGTGGTAGATATGCCATAAAACCCAAACAAACCAAATCCTATATATTTAATATATATGTATAAAGAGGATTTGTCATTAAATAACCTACAATGGTTGATATGCCATAAAACCAAACCAAACCAAACCTTATATACTTAATATATATGTATAAAGAGAATTTGGCATTAAATAACCTAACATGGTTGATATGCCATAAAACGCAACCAATCAACATAGAGACTTCTCTCTATTTGCATTTGATAAAAGTAATTGATACCATAAAAAAAAACTATGTTTAAACAAATGATTATTTTAGAAAATAAAAGAAAAGTTTGATTTTAAAAATTACTGCAATAGAATGTTGAATATATAAATAATTATGATAACAATTAAACATTTACAAATGAACTGAATTCTGGTATTAAATAACCCATAAAGAGTTGATAGACCATTAAGCAAATAAACCAGGCTAAACCATCATATAAGAGAGAGAGAGAGAGACAGACAAGACATGCAGACAGAGAATCATGCAATTATGATTCCAGAATAGAAATGACAGGTTTACCTACCTTCATCACATAATATTTTTGCAAGTTTTGTAGCAACTCTAAAATAAGAAAAAATAAAAAAATTATCAAACCATAAGAAACATTATTCAAATCAATGATTTATACTGAAAGTATAAGAAAAAATAGAATATGTAGGATACAGTTAATGAGAAGTGACCAAACAAAAAGTGGTGGAAAGGAAATTGAAGACTGTATTACCCCTTCCATATAAATATTCTTCCATAGTCTGCTGGTTCCAGCAGATAGTATTCAAACTAAGACAAAAATTAGGATTTTACCAATAAGTGGGTTCTTCTCACAGAAAAGATTGGCTCGAAACAAACTTCATCTTCTTCATATAGCCTTGTGCCAGACTATACAAAGTTTGTAAATATAGAATTCAAAAACTTGTACATGGAATTACACCTTTCTAAAATCCATAGTAACACTCATTACCCACTTGCAAAATTGTCTGGAACAAATGTAGCCTCTTTAGAGATAAGTTTATCATTGTCGGAAATGGAATTGGATCCAAATTGAAATTCTAGAGGAACATTTCATTTTGAACTAATACCCTTTAGAAAAGTATAAATTCATCTATTCTCCACTCCTACCTGCTTTGTACAGGGTGCAGAAGCAAAATATGGAATTGGGAGGATTGGATTCATGCCTTTATAACAGAGGCAGAAGCAAAATATGTGTAGAAGTCACTGCTCTAATATGCAGAATAAACAACAAGAACAACAACACTTACCACTTCAACAGCCCCAGCTAGCGTTCAGCTGGCAGACAAAAAATAAAATGGGCAGTAACTCGATACTGAGCTCATAACATCTTAAGCAAGCCAGTGTATACACACACAAATGTACCTATTCACTGGGCCAGCAACCAATTACTGTCCAGAGAATGGACTTAGCCACTTGAGAACAATAGAATGTCCCAATGTCCATATAATCTCACTTCAAGTCGTAGCTTATTGCTTTTTACGCAAATGAGTATTTACTCATAGCTACTGAGCTTTATGAACGAATTCCAACAATATGGAATAGGGAAGATTGTATTCATACCTTTACTACAGGGGCAGAAGCAAAATATGGAATTGGGAGGATTGGATTCGTGCCTTTACTACAGGTGCAGAAGCAAAATATGAAATAGGGAGGATTAGATTCATGCCTTTACTACAGGTGCAGAAGCAAAATATGGAATAGGAAGAATTGTATTCATACCTTTACTACAGGTGCAGAAGCAAAATATGGAATAGGGAGGATTAGATTCATGCCTTTACTACAGGTGCAGAAGCAAAACATGAAATAGAGAGGATTGGATTCATGCCTTTACTACAAGGTGCAAAAGCAAAATACACACACATGATTCTTTGGGCATTGTTAAAAAACAGCCTTTTAACTCGACTCTTCTTATATTAAGTAAATTCATCTTTTATTGTAAAATAATTTAACTAATCGATCTTATTCTTTCATTTAAAACTCATTCCAGTATATATATATATATATAGAAAGAGGGAGTGAGATCAACAGAGACAGAAAGACTTTCATATCTATCGAAGTATAACTAAATTTCTCACATTAGTTGTTTAAATTTCTGAGATGAAGCTTGGTGATTTTTATCATTAATGGTTTTCAGACTATCGTCTTCATCTTTATTGTTATTTCCACAATGTTTTGACCGATATGTCCTCCGGCCTTCTTCAGGTGTTTGTCAACCTCGAGAACCTTCATGGAACTTCGAACTATGTCCTTTATTGAATCCACGGGGGTTGCCTGTTCTGATTCCGTTAGCCATAACCGGGTACAAGTATTCCTGCATTGTTACTCGCCTGCAGTCAAGATTTTGCTGGTTCAATCCTGTCTGCAGGCTAACAGAATCAGAACAGGTGACCCCCGTGGATTCAATAAAGGACGTAGTTCGAAGTTCTGTGAAGGTTCCCGAGTTTGACAAACACCTGAAGAAGGCCAGAGGACATATCGGCCAAAACGTTGTGGAAAAAAAACTAAAGATGAAGACAATAGTCTGAAAACCCTTAATGAAAAAAATTTCTCATGTTTTCATATATCTTTGTGTGGAAGCAAAATATGGAATAATTCCAAAACATTCTTTTTAGTTTGATTAGTCCAATTTTTGAAAAAAAAACATGAATCTAAATTTTCATTATTATCATTATTCCAGCTCTTTTTCAATAGAATTCAGTCCAATATGAGTGAGCAAGAAAAGAAATGACAATGAATCTATGATTTGCTTAACACCAAAACAAAGCCAAAAAAAAATTTCCAAAAAATTGGAGTTTTTTTTATGGCCTCCATCAAGCTCAGACCTGAAACCACTTTGATTATGCTATATGGGGCGTTTTAGAATACAAAACAAATGTAACTTCCCATCCAAATATTCGTTCACTTAAGACTGCTATTGAGGAGGAATGGAATAAAATGTCTGAAGAATTTAATTTGAAGGCATGCAAATTGTTTCGATGGCATGTTGATACAAAAATTGAAAAAATGGCGGCCATACTGAGTAAATTTTACCATTTTGTGTCAATCTTCTTATTTTGTTGTTTATTTTTCATAATGAAAATTAAGTTTGTTTTATTATAGAGTCGTTTATCATTATACTAGAATATTCCTAATTTTTCTTTTGTACCCTGTACAGCAGACTGAATTCTTTAACCTTAGTTAGGCAACCAGTCTAGGAGAATGAAAACACTGAATTCTAACCAGCTTTACTCCACTCAAAAACTGTCCTTGTGTCACATACCCCTTTCCAAATTTTTGAACTACTGGATTAAACTTTTTATGTCCGATCAACTTTTAATGAGGAGTATAATGGCTGATGGTGAGCAAACCCTTGTTTATGAGTTCATTTCACACTGGGTGCCCCATACATTTAGTTTTATCCTAAACTGAGCTAAACTTTGTAAATAACAACTTTTAGAAAAGCCGACAGAAATGTTCTTGGCTGAACTCAGAAGAGAATGACTTTTAAATTATCATTTTATTCTTTTGAGAGATTTTCGCACCAGCATTAGCTGACTGTTATTTCCTGGAGTCTGTGTGACTTCAAGTCTCCAGAACTCTTCTCATTGAGTTCATTTGAAGCTGAAATCATAAAAATTGGTCAGTCATCTCATAAGATGTATAGCAATAACATACTGAATTTTCTAGAGTCTACAACAATTTTAAATGCCTGTACAAAAAAGTCTGGAATCTTATTGAATACACCATGTAAGTCTGGCATTAAGTTTCATGCTTGAGACTCAAGTAATAATGTTTGTTAACCATCACCCTATCGTGGTACACATTCTCATTTAAAGGTTTGAGCATTAGCAAAATTTAAAACAGAAGAGAAGAGATTGAAGAAAGGGACTTCTGAAGTTTTATATCTGAGATGAGTAGAGATACCTGATTTTTTGTTTGATAAGTGCAACATCTTTTTCCTGAAAAGACAAAAAAAAAGAAAAAATTGTCAAGCTTACCCTGTTCCCAAAGAATGACCCCATAGAATAATTGGGGTACCTTTGTTTATTCTCTGTTTGATCCAATTAAATAAAAACTGTCCATCTTCAACGACTCCGTCTTCTGAGGGGATACCTGTTGATTCGGCGTAACCTACAAAAAATAAACATTTTTTTCATTATATAAGGCTTATGTATAGTGCTTAGAATAAACCAACCATGTCTCCTGCAGGAGGGATATATATAGAAATAATAATAATCATCTATTTGTAGAGTTTCAAGTATTCTTATTCAATGCCAATATTTTACAAGCATTTATATGGATTCAGGTAACAAAAATTGATGATCCTGAGTAAACAATTATAAAAGTAAGTAAAGTTAGCGACCTTAGTTGAGGGTGACCTGAAGGCTCCTTTTCAATAGCTACTACACTGAGGTATAGGGGAGGGCACCACTCCATTCCCTGGATTGCACCACTTTACCCTTGATCCTTACCTTATATAATGCTGAGTGTTAACCAAGGCAGCATCACATAGCATTTATTGAGTCTTTGGTATGACTTGACCTGGGAGTCTTTGGTATGACTTCACCAGGGATTGAACACCCGCTTCAAGGACCATTGGCAAACACTCTACTTATTAGACCAGCTTCAAGTAACTATTCTTAATACAAACAATTCACACAGTTATATGATATCAAGTAATCCTATTGAATACATATAATTTATACACCATTATAATATAATTTATACGCCATTATAAGGTCTAAAGTAACTATTTCTATTGAATAAAAATCATTTGTTTGCACACAATTATATTGTTTATATTATATTATTATACTAAAATGAATCAGCTCTGAATAAACTGAATAGCTTGCAGTAGAAATGTCTTTCACAATTAAACTGTGTACATATGCTAAACTGAATTGTTTGAAACAAAACTTACTATTTGTATAAAAATGGATTTGGCATTAAATAACCTACAAAGGTTGGTATACCATAAAACCCAACCAACCAACATCTAATAAATAATTTTATTTACAGTCCATGATATCAAAGAAATCTATTTTATATTTTAGATTAAGCCCATTATATTCATGAATAGGACTTGTTGCAATCTTTTTTTTTGCTCAAGAAAATAAAACTATAGTTTATTCTACTTATCAAAACTTTATTTATCTTCCAATAACATGAAAGCATTGTGTTAAAGAAAAAAAAGCTCTCAATGGTGTTGTCAGCTCAGTTGGCTGGGGCTGTAAAATACACCGACTGCATCTCTGCAGAGGGGTAAAACTCCCCCAACAAGTGTCTTGGATATGACAGAAAACCATGTGATGGTGAAGCTCAAGCCCTGGCGATTTGGCAAATGCAGAGTACCCCTTCATTGCCAATGTTCTCAGGTCTACTCTATCCTGGAGTGGTAGCACCTAATAGAATCATATCTCTGGGTCAAATAGAACAGTTTAACATTTATTTATCTGTGTGTAAATAAATGACTCATGCAAAATTGAATTGTTAGAAATAGAACTGTTTGGTCATTTAACTGTATGTATACAAATGACTGATGTTTTTTGAATTGTTAGTGATACATAGCAATACTTGAAACTCTTTAACTGTGTGCCTAAATTGAAATATCAATATATTAATTAAATTACCATGACTAGAAAATTCGGCAAACACCTACATGCAACATACGGAACACTGAATAGCTGTTTTGACTTTATTGAATCTCATCAACAGTGCATACTGTGATCTCCACCTCTGGAGATTGAACCAGTGTTGCATATTGACCTCCGACCTAGCCAAGCTGTCAAAAGAAGAAATGCACCTGTGTAAATAACAGGTGTATCCAGTCAAAGATATCAGAAGATCAGGGGATGGCCTTGACTGTCGTCGGGTTGAATTGAGTGGGCGTAAAACTATGATATAACCCCGGCGACAAGAAGTTCAGTTCAGTTGGAGTTCAGAGCTTGAATTCAGTGTTCCAGTTCGAGCTGTGGGAACCAGCTCTCAGCAGGCCCCTGGTTGAGCAGCCCAGGAGAATGGGAAAGAAAGGCTGTGATAGCCAGAAGAGTTTGGGGGTCAATATGTTGCAGTCTTTGTTCGGTCTCCAACTCCCTCTCGCACACAACCCTTTCAAATAAAGTGAGAGGTATATTTTTCTAAAGAACTGTGTCCGCTCATCTTTATTGTGTTGAATATGTTTCTGCATGAATATATGTAGGTATAGTTGTTCATGGCTATACAACACCAGCAACCACAGAATGCAGAAATCAAAACTCTACCACTGGGCCACCAGTCCATGCCACACATAAGTGATGCCAAATCAACTAGTCATGGTAATATATATAACATAGCAATACTTGGAACCATTTGACTGTGAGCAAATGAATAGAATTAGTATTGAATAGAATTAGTGTTAAATAGCAATATTTGTAAGAACTTCATTGTCAGCAAAGAAATAATGGTTAATATTGAATAGAAATATTAGTGTTAGATGGCAATAATTGAAACCATTTAAATGTGTAAAAACAGTAGCAATACCAGTGTGTTAACGATTTAGTTCTAACTCATTTAAAAATGAAATTTCCTACAAACTATTTGCGGAAACAAATGACTGATATTAAATGAGTTCAATGATATATAGTTCAGGCTCATTTAAAAGTGTTATCAACCAAATGTATTTAAAATATATGTGAAGAAAAGTAGAAAAAACAAACAATCCTAAATTTGAAGAATTTATTATGAACAAGCCGCCACAGGCATTGGCCTCCATGTCAATGCACACAAAACAGAATATATGTGCTATAATCAAACAGGCGACATCACCACACTAGACAGAACCCCTCTGAAACTGGTAGACAAATTCACCTACCTAGGAGGCTGCGTCTCATCAACCGAAAAGGACATCGACACGCGGCTAACAAAGGCATGGACAGCTATCGATAGGCTATCGATCATCTAAAAATGAAATGCAGTTTCTTCCAGGTAGCAGTTGTATCGATACTGCTGTATGGATGCACTACTTGGACGCTAACTAAACGGCTGGAGAAGAAGCTGGATGGCAGTTACACAAGAATGCTGTGAGCAATATTGAACAAGTCCTGGAGGCAACACCCCACAAGACACCAACTATACGGCCAGCTACCTCCCATCACCAAAACTATCCAAGTTAGATGAACCAGACATGCAGGACACTGCTGGAGAAGCAGGGACGAGCTCATAAGTGATGTACTCCTATGGACCCCCACATATGGCCAAGCAAAAGCAGGATGACCAGCTCAAACATACATACAGCAGCTCTGTGAGGATACAGGATGTAGCCCTGAAGAACTACCAGAGGCGATGAACGATAGGGAGAAGTGGCGAGAGAGGGTCAGGGATATCCATGCTAGCGGCATGACATAATGATGATGATTATGAAAGTCAATGTTGAACATTTCGGTTGCAATGATCTTCTTCAGGTTATTAAATTCTTGGAAAGAGCTGTTAAAATAATTATGAATGGTTGATAAACTAACTGCAGAAAAGAAAGGGTGTGTAAAGAGAAAGATTCATAAAAGTATATTCAATGTTCTTATTTCTGAAAATATTATTATTTTCTTGTTACTTGGACTGATATTGGAAATTTGTTGGGTTTCAAAGGGATAAAAATAGAAGATTATAAAAATAATGACAGAACATTTTTTAAATATTAATATATATGGATAAACAGGATTTGGCATTAACTAACCAAAAATGGTTGATATGCCATAAAATAAAACTAATCAACAGTGTTGTGGAGTTGTCTTCATGGTGTAATGGTTAAAGCAATGGACTGTGGAATCGTAGTAAGCAAGTTCAAACTCCGGTCACACTATTATGCTAATTTTTGGGCAAATACTCTTGGGAAAGGTATGAACCCCCTTATCCTCCCGGCTATGGGTTAAATATTACCACTACTGTTCTTCTAGGAGAATAGCTTTGGCATTAAATAACCTAGAAAAGGTTGATATGCCATTAAACAAAGAAACCAAACCATATGGTTAAATGGTTTCAAGTATTCCTATCAAACATAAATAATTCTATTTGATATCAATCATTTGTTGGCATACAGATGAATGGTTTCACGTATTACTGTCTAAATCAATTTTGCATACGGTTAAGAGGTGGGGTGTCCTCGTGGTGCAATGGTTAAAGCGATGGACTGCGTAGTAAGCAAGTTCATACTCCAGTCGCACTATTACGTTCACTTTTGGGCAAATACCCTTGGGAAAGGTATTAACCCCCTTATCTTCCAAGCTATGGGTTAAATAGTATCAGTACTGTTCTTCTAGGAGAATAGCTTTGGCATTAAATAACCTAAAAAGGTTGATATGCCATTAAACAAAGAAACCAAACCAAACCAACAGTGTTGTGGACAGTTAATAATAATCATTTATTTTTACAGTTATATGACTACAGTTATATGACTTCGCATATTCTTATCCAATGCAAATAATTTTCAAGCAGATATATTTGACCTATCGATGGGACCCTTATCAGTGAAGCGAGGAATCTGTTGTAGAAGTCACTGCTCTAACATGCAGAATAAGCAAGAATAACAACACTGACCGACTCCATGACCCTGGCTAGCATCTGGCTGGCAGACAAAAAGTAGAACGGGCGTTAACTCAGTACAGAACCCATAACACCTGACACATGACTGAAGCAAGCCGGTGCATTTATACACTAATATGCCCACTCACTGGGCCAGCAACTAATCACTGTCCAGGGAATGGACTTGGCCACCTCCGAATAGTGGAACGTCCCACTGTCCATATAATCTCACTTCAACTCGTAATTCATTATGCGTGTGAGCACTGACTCATTGCTACTGAGCCTTACGATAGAATTCCAATATATGTCAATTTCATCTCTTGTAGAGGAATAAACCTCACCCTCAAGAGGTGTTCTGGGGTATGACACCAAACTGCAACCAGTGATGGGGCTCCAGTTCTGCAGCTCGAGGAAGAGGGAAGAAATTTCATCGATATTATTTTATGATTTATCAAAGACTCAGATAACGTCAGTAAACTGTTATTTTATCTTGACCCTATATTTTTAGCTCTGAAACCCAAAATAATTTTGATATAGTTAAAATCAACCCAGTTGACTGGGGCTGTAGAATACATCGACTGCATACCTGCAGATGGGTAAGACCAAAACAAGTGTCCTAGATATGACATTAAACAATCTGATGGTGAGGCTCCAGTAATGCTGGATCTTTAGGGAATTGCAGAGTAGCCCTTCATTGCCATTGCTCCCAGGTCCACTCTGACCCGGAGTGGTGGCACCTGATAGGGTCCTATGTATTGGTCAAACAAAACTGTTTGAAATTTGAAATGTGTGCAAACGAATGACTTATGCTAAATTGGATTGTTAGAAATAGAACTGTTTGATCATTTAACTGTGTATAAACAAATGACTGAAATTAAATTGAATAGTTAGTTATACATAGCAATAGTTAAAACCATTTAACTTTGGTGACTTTGCTAAGTTGAATTGTTAGAAATAGAACTGTTTCATCATTTAACTGTGTGTATCTCCAAAATGTTATTACAAATCATATATTTAATATATATGTAAAAACAGGATTTGGCATTAAATAACCAATAATGTTTGATATGCCAGAAAACCAAACCAAACAATTAAAATCAACAGGCCTACCTCGATAATCAAATGTAATGGTGTGATAGTTCATTGCTGAAAATATTTTGTATATCTGGAGTCGATGTGAGCCAGCCCTGGAAAAAGAAAAGGAGAAAATAAAATAGTGAGAACCAAGAATCGTCCATTGTTCAATAGACATAAACATGTCTTTTCATTGTGAAAAATTCTAACTTGAAGGATTCTCATTATTCCATGAATTATTCAGACGAGTATCCTCATCTTTGTTGTATTCAACTCTCTTTAGTATTGTCTGACATTTTGGCATGAAATATTATCATTCCATGAATTATTCTAGCTAGCTCATTGGCTTAGTGGGTTGAGTGTTTATCAATGATCCAGGAGACAGAGGTTCAATCCCAGGTTGCCTCATACCAAAGAATAAAAAATGGTACTTGATACCTCCTTGCTTAAAACTCAGCATTATAAGGTATGTATTAAGGGTGAAGTGGAGCAATCAAGGGAATGGAATGGTACCCTCTCCAACAACTCAGAGTTGTAGCTATTGAAAAGGGAGCCTTCAGGTTGCCCTCGACTACAGTTGCCAACTTTTCTTATTATGTATTATTCTAATCAGTATCCTCATCTTGTGGGGGAAGTGGGGGAGTACTCATGGCATGATGGCTAATGTCCAGGACTTCAGCCTCATAGTGAGCGAGGTTGAACTCCAGTTGTGCTATTATGTTCACTTTCTAATACCCTCAGAAAAGGCATGAACTCCCTTATCCCCCAATTATAGGTTAAATAGTATCCCTGCTGTCTTCTCCGAAGATAGCTTTGGCATTAAATAACCCATGAAGGTTGATATGAAATTAAATAAAGAAACCAAACCATGTTACCGTGAATGATTAAAGTACTTGTATAGATGTTTAAAAATATTGTGGAACGAAAGAGTTTCTATGGTGCAATGGCTAAAGTACGAGACTGTGGCTTTGAAGTAAGCGAGATCAAACCCCAGTCATGCTATTTTACATTCACTTTCTGATAAATCCTCTTGGGAAAGATATTGAACCCTTTTATCCACCCTATTGTTCTTCTATAAAAATGGTTTAGCATTAAATAACCCACAAATGTTCATATGCCATTGTTTAATAAACCAAAACAAACCAATACTCAACTCTTCCTAGTATTGTCCGACATGAAATATTATCATTATTCCATGAATTATTTACCTGAGTTTTCCTTCAGCAAGACTGTTTGGCATATCAAAGTTAAAGAGCCTAGTCTGACCTACTATTAACCCATAGCTGGCAGGAGATTAGTTAGATGCATACCAATAGCAAATTTATTACCACTATGTGAAATACAAATAATACCATCCAGGATTCGGACTCAGATTACCAACTGTCCAGTCGGTTGGGGTGTAGGATACATCAACTGTATCTCTGCAGAGGGTAGGACCCTCTCCAATGATTGTCCTGGATATGACACTAAACAATCTGATGGTGGGGTTCCGGTAAGGCTGGATCTTTGGGGAATGTACAGCGCCCATTCCTTGACATCACTACCAGGTCCACTCCCACCTTGAGTGGTAGCACCTGAAAGGGTCTTACTTATGGGTCAAATAGAACTGTTTGACATTTAAACTGTGTGCAAACAAATGACTTATGTTTCATTGAGTTGCTTGAAATAGAACTATTTTTACATTTAACTGTGTGTAAACGAATAACTGATATTTGAATTGTTAGTTATTGTTTGTAATACTGAGAATCATTTAACTTTGTTGATGTATGTTTTCAAATTATATACATCAAATATAAATGTATAAACCAGATTTAGCATTAAATAACCCACAATGGTTGATATGCCATAAAACACAACCAAACGAAATCATATATATCTAATATGTATGTATAAAAAGGATTTGGCATTAAATAACCCACAATGGTTGATATGCCATAAAATCAAACCAAACCAAATCCTATATATTTAATATATATGCATAAAGAGGATTTGGCATTAAATAACCTACAATGGTTGATATGCCATAAAACCAAACCAAACCAAGTCCTATATCTAATAAATATGTATGAGGATTTGGCATTAAATAACCCACAATGGTTGATATGCCATAAAACCCAAACAAACCCTATTCTATATATTTAATAAATATGTATGAGGATTTGGGATTAAATAACCCACAATGGTTGATATGCCATAAAACCCAACCAAACCATATCCTATATATTTAATAAATATGTATGAGGATTTGGCATTAAATAACCCACAATTGTTGATATACCATAAAACTCAAGCAAACAATTCAGATTACCAAGTCCATTTCCCACACTGATAGCCATTCCATCAGTTGCAATTCTTTGGGAAAGTAACACAATTGTAAATACAAAAGTGTGTATATAAGAAAAATTAGAAATTCTATTGTTCAACTCAACAATGAAAATAAAGATGAGGAACCCAGTAAAAATAATTTGAGGAATAACCTTTCAAAACACGAGAAACTATTTATTCTGTCATGGATAGAATTTTCATAGAGAAAAAAAATTTTTACTCCAAATATTTCATTTTGAAAAGGGTAAATTGGAATCTAAATCATTTTGTACTTTGATTTCTTGAACAAAATCAAAAGTTCAAGTGTCTGAGGTATGACATTCAACTGCATCTGGTGGTGAGGCTACAGTCCTGGAGATCTGAGCATTGTGAAGTCAACTCTTTGTTGCTATTAAACTCCCAGGTCCACTCTGACCTGGAGTGGTTCTACCTGTTAGGGTTCCACCTATGAGTTGCCCACCCGGCTGGGGATGAAGAATACACCATCTGCTTCTCTATAGAGTGGTAAGATCCCCCACCTCCATACAAGTGTCCAAGATATGACACTAAACAATCTGATGGTGAGGTTCCAGTAATGCTGGAGCTTTGGGGAATGCAGAGCACCCCTTCAATGCCATGACTCCCAAGTCTACTCTGGCCCAAAGTGGTAGCACCTGATAGGGTCCTATCTATGGGTCAAATAGAACTAAACTGTGTACTTATGCTAAACTGAATTACTTGGAATAGAATTGTTTCGACATTTAACTGTTTGTAGATAGAAACTATCATCATCATCATGTCGTGCCGCGAGCACAGATATCCCTGACTCTCTCTCGCCAATTTTCCCTATCGTTCATCGCCTCTGGCAGGTCTTCTGGGCTACATCCCATATCCTTACATAGCTGCTGTATGTATGTTCTAGCTGGTCTTCTTGCTTTAGCTCATCCATATGTGGGGGTCCATAGGAGTATATCACTTATGAGCTCTTCCCTGCTCCTCCAGCAGTGTCCTGCGTGCCTGGCTCGTCTAACTTGGATAGTTTTCGTGATGGGAGGCAGGTGGCCATATAGTTGGTGCTTTGTGGGGTGTTGCCGCCAGGACTTGTTTAATATTGCTCGCAACATTCTTGTGTAGTTGCCATCTAGCTTCTTCTCCAGCCGTTTTGTTAGCGTCCAAGTAGTGCATCCATATTGCAGTATCGACACGACCGCAGCCTGGAAGAAACTGCGTTTCATTTTATCGGTCAGGTTTGATTTCCATATGACCGATAGCTTATCGATAGCTGTCCATGTCTTCGTTAGCCACGTGTCGATGTCTTTTTCAGTTGATGAGACACTGCTTCCGAGGTAGGTGAATTTGTCAACCAGTTTCAGAGAGGTTCTGTCTAGTGTGGAAATGTCGCCTGCTTGATGAAAGCACATATATTCAGTTTTGTGTGCATTGACATGGAAGCCAAAACTGAATTGTTTGAAATTTAGTTTGGTGTTAAATGACCCAAAAAGTGTTGATATGCCATAAAATAAAACAACCACCCACCCATCTATCTATGTATCAAATAAATAAAAATAGTTAATACAGGATGTGATGGGTAAATTTTTGGCATTTTAAATTATTTAATTTCATGCATGCACTTTATTTGTTTCTGGTTTTGTCTACTGTGCAGCAAACAAGAATCAGTAGGGCACTGTTAGTGAGGAAAGCTCCACCACAATGCAATTCGCTCCTCCAGAAAATTTGGAAATGGCAGGCTGTACTGCTTGGTATCCACAGCCAAAGCTCCAATACGGAAATTTCAGAATTTTTGGAAAAGCAAACATCCAGATTACATTACGGCGTTTGGAGTGGTCATGAGCGATGGTGACATTATACCTACATTCATTTTCCCACATGGCCTCTGGTCTACATCAATGCCTCGAGGAAGAGGCAGTACTGACTGGGATTGAGAGGATGGGTGCTGGAAAACCCTACTTCAGGCTATAGACTCTTCGCCATGCCACACAAACAGGAGAACCCAATGTTGGCAGTCAGAAAAGTTCTGCAACCTAATCACCTCTAACATCTGGCCACCTCACTCCGCCTATTGTAATCCCCTTGATTATTATGGGTGGGGCTTGGTAACCGAAGATGAACTGAAGGTAAGGATAATGGCAGTATTTACCAATTTAAACAAGGAGATTGTTAGAAAGGCTTACCGGAGATTCTATTTATCTAATTTCTCTGGGGTTATAGACAACATCCTTAGGAAAAACCAAAATGGCTTCCGGAGAAATAGATCCACAACCTCATAGATATTGACCATTCGTAGAATCCTTGAAGGCGTTCGGGCAAAAAACCTTCAGGCGACATTACTATTTGTCGACTTAACCAAGGCCTTCGATTCCATCCACAGAGGGAAAATGGAACTAATCCTACTAGCATACGGCCTACCAAAAGAAACCGTAGCAGCAATAATGATCCTCTACAGAAACACAAAAGTGAAAGTACGTTCACCAGATGGAGACACGGAATACTTCGACATTGTTGCAGGAGTACTAAAAGGAGACACGCTAGCCCCATACCTCTTTATCATCTGTTTAGACTACGTGCTTAGAACTTCGATCGACAAAATCAGAGAAAATGGCTTCAAGCTGACTAAGAAAAGAAGCAAAAGGTACCCCGCAAAAACAATCACAGACGCCGACTACGCTGATAACTTGGCGTTACTGGCGAATACGCCTAATCAAGCAGAGACACTACTGCATAGTTTGGAACGAGCTGCAGCAGGCATTGGCCTCCATGTCAATGCGCACAAAACTGAATATATGTGTTACAACCAAACGGGCAACATTACCACTCTAGACGGAGCCTCTCTGAGGCTAGTGGACAAATTCACCTACCTAGGAAGTAGCGTCTCATCAACCGAAAACGACATCGACACACGGCTGACGAAAGTATGGAGGGCTATCGATAGGCTCTCAATCATATGGAAATCAGACCTGACCGATAAAATGAAACGCAGTTTCTTCCAGGCAGCGGTTGTATCGATACTGCTATATGGATGCACTACATGGACGCTAACAAAACGGCTGGAGAAGAAACTTGACGGCAACTACACAAGAATGTTGCGAGCAATATTGAACAAGTCCTGGCGACAACACCTCACGAGACACCAACTATACGGCCCCTTGCCTCCCATCACGAAAACTATACAGGTTATATGAGCCAGACACGCCGGACACTGCTGGAGAAGCAAGGACGAGTTCGTAAGTGATGTACTCCTATTGACCCCCACATATGGCCAAGCAAAAGCAGGACGACCAGCCCGAACTTACATACAGCAGCTATGTGAGAACACAGGATGTAACTCAGAAGACCTGCCGGAGGCGATGAATGATAGGGAGAAGTGGCGAGAGAGGGTCAGGGATATCCGTGCTGGCAGCACGACTTGGTGATGATGATGAGATAAATACATACACTGAAACATTTATAAATGAATCAAATTTTTGCATTAAATGTTCCATAAGGAATTGATATGCCATTAAACAAATAAACGCAACCTTAACATATGAATCAAATTTTGGCATTAAATAGCCCATAAGGAATTGATATGCCGTTAAATGAATAAATCAAACAATATCAAATCTTTTTCATTTTCCTCGTTTTTCCTCTTACTGCTTCTTTCACTCCCTCCTTCATTTTTTTTTTCTATCCTCTTCTTTCACTTACTCTCTCCTCTCACCTTTCCCTTTTTCATCTTTCACTCTCTACACTTCTTTTCTTTCTCTTCTTTCCCTCTCTCCTCTTCTTTCCCTCTCTTCTCTCCTCTCCCTCTCTGCTCTCCTCTTCTTTCCTTATCTCCTCTTCTCTTTTCTCCCTCTCTCCTCTTCCTCTCTCCTCTTCTTTCCCTCTCTCTTCTCCTCTTCTCTCTTCTCATCTTCTCTCTCTCTCTCCTCTTCTTTCCCTCTCTCTTCTCATCTTCTCTCTCTCTCTCTCTCCTTTTCCTATCTTCTTCTTTTCTTCCCCTCTCTCTTCTTTTCTTTCCCTCTACCCCCTTCTTTTCTCTCCCTCTCTCCTCTCCTTTTCTTTCTCTCTCCTCTTCTTTCCCTCTCTCTCCTTCTTTTCTTTCCCTCTCTCTTCTTCTTTTCTTTCCCTCTACCCCCTTCTTTTCTCTCCCTCTCTCCTCTTCTTTTCTCTCCCTCTCTCCTCTTCTCTTCTTTCCTCTTATCTTCTTTTTCTCTCTCCTCTTCTTTCCTTCTCTCCTTTCCCTCTCCCCTCTTCTTTCCTTCTCTCCCTCTCTCCTCTTTCGCTCACTCCTCTTCTCTAGTAATCAGCCATTTACAAATTAACAAAACGGCTGGAGAAGAGGCTAGACGGCAATTACACAAGAATGCTGCGAGCAATCTTGAACAAGTCCTGGCGGCAACACCCCACAAGACACCAACTATACAGCCACCTGCTTCCTATCACGAAAATCATCTAAGTTAGACGAACCAGACATGCAGGACACTGCTGGAGAAGCAGGGACGAGCTCATAAGTAACGTACTCTTATGGACCCCCACATATGGCCGGGCAAAAGCAGGACGACCAGCACGACCATACATACAGCAGCTATGTGAGGATACGGAATGTAGCCCTGAAGACCTGCCAGAGGCGATGAACGATAGGGAAAAGTGGCGCGAGAGGGTCAGGGATATCCGTGCTCGCGGCACAACATGATGATGATGATGAAAAGAATGATCTATCAACATTCTTAAAGTTAAAACAGTGGTCCAACCTCTGAGTTGCCATCTTTTGTTGATCCCAAATGTCCGACTTGTTATATATATATATATATTGAACAAAATAAATCTATTTCCAAGGTTTGAACAATGGCATAATAACTGAACTATCTTAAGAAGTTATTTTGCCATAGTTCAAACGTTTGGCACGAAATGACGAGAATTAAAAGATGAAATTCTTTGCTGTTTACCTTGTTCCTGTATTTCCATGCATGTAGAGAACGACCGGTAGATTCTGTTCACTGAGACTTTGGTCATATTCCAAATCACTCATGAAAGTCTTGGAATCGGCTAAGTTCTGCGGAAGGACATGCCTGCAAAAAGAAAACAAATTTCAAAGATGTTAAAAAATAAAAAGGATTATCAAATTAAATGAAGATTTATTAAATAAAGATGCAGGAAATGAAAAAGGTTAATAAAATAAAAAGTTCAATAAATTTCAAAAGGTTCATAAAATTTTTTAAAGACTTGTTAAAAGATACCCATTAAAAAAAGGCTCAGTAGATTTTTTTAAAAAGTCATTAAATTAAAATTCTATTAAATTAAAAAATACCCATTAAATAAAAATTCCTTAATGAATAAAAAAGACTCATCAAATCAAATAAAGACCCATTAAATTAAAAGTGTGTTCTCCGGATGGAGACAGACTTCTTCGACATTGTAACTGGGGTACTCCAAGGAGACACACTTGCTCCATACCTCTTTATCATCTGTGTAGACTACGTGCTTTGAACATCGATTGATAAAATGAAAGAGAACGGTTTCGAGCTGACAAAGAAAAGAAGCAGGAGGTACCCCGCAAAAACAATCGACTACACCGATGTCATAGCTATTCTAGCAAATGCACCCGCCCAAGCCAAAACCCTACTGCATAGTCAGGAACGAGCTTCCACTGGCATTGGCCTCCATGTCAATGCACGCAAAACAGAATACATGTGCTTTAATCAAACAGGCGACATTTCCACACTAAACGGTAGCTCTCTGAAACTAGTTGACAAGTTCACCTACCAAGGAAGCAGTGTCTCATCAACTGAAAAAGACATCGACACGCGACTAGCAAAGGCATGGACAGCCATCGATAGGCTATCGGTCATATGGAACTCAGACCTGGCTGATGAAATGAAACGCAGTTTCTTCCAAGCAGCGATCATGTTGATACTGCTACATGGATGCACTACATGGACGGCAACTATACAAGAATGCTGCTAGTAACATTAAACAAGTCTTGGAGGCCACACCCCACAAAGAAGCAGCTGTACGGTCAACTACCACCCATCACGAAAACTATCCAAATTAAATGAACCAGACATGCAGGACACTGCTGGAGAAGTCAGGATGAATTAATAAGTGATGTACTTCTATGGACCCCTTCACATGGCCAAGCAAATGCAGGGTGACCAGCTCGAACCTACATGCAGTAGTTCTGTGAGGATACGGGATGTTGGTCTGAGGACCTGCCGGAAATGATGAACGATAGGGAGGGGTGGCGAAAGAGTGCCAGGGATATCCGTGCTGATGACATGACAAGAAGAAGAAATTAAAAGGCCCATGAAACTTTAAAGAAATAAAATAATGCTCATTGTATGAAAAAAAGTTCATTCAATTAGAAAAGAGAAACAATAATTAAAAAATGATTCATTAAATTATAAAAAGACCCATTAAATAAAAAATGCTTATCAAATGAAAATTCATTAAATAAAAACACTTAATGAATTAAAAAATACACATTAGATTAAATAATGACTCGTTGAATAAAATCCTTAATAAATAAAAAAAAGAGTATTAATTTTATTGCGGACTTTTGTCCTGATCTTGGTATATTTATTTATTTTTTCTCACAACGTTTCAGCCAAATTTCACCTCTGGCCTTCTTCAGGTGATTTACCGCGACCTCGGATAGAAATGCTTAGTCTTGTAATCGTCTCCCAAGTAATTACTGCCTTCCATAGTTGTTGTCTATCGCACCACATTTTTTAGAAATAATAATAATTATAAAAATTAATACTCAGATTAAGAAACCTCATCTCTAAAAAGATTCCCAATAAAGACAAATAAAAAAAAGATACTAAATTAAATAAAGACCTATTAAAAATAGCTCGATAAATCAAAAATTGGGTCTTCTTGATTTAGAAGAGAACTAATAAAAAAAGCTCATCAAATTAAAAAGTTTCATAAAATTGAAAAAAAGGCTCAAAAGATTTTAAATGTTTCTTCAAATTAAAAATATCATTAAAACTTATGAAGTAAGTTTAATCCCTGGTCGAAGATTTTAAAAAATGGTACTTGATGCCTCCTTACTTAACACTCATCATTATAAGGTGAGGATCAAGGGTAAAGTGGATCAATCGAGAGAAAGGAGTAGTGCCCTCCCCTTCACCTCAGTGTAGTAGCTATCGAAAAGGGAGCCTTCGGGTCACCCTCGACTAAAGGGAGACAACTTTAAAATTTTTGTTCATTTTTCTAAAAAAATCTTCTAATCGAAGCTCAAATAATCAAACCTTCATAAGATCAGCTGTATATTTCCCATATTCAGGATTTTCAGCTGAGGAGCATCGTGCACTCTGATTTTTATTACCAACATGTTAATTCTTCCAATGGACAGTATATTTTTTTTAGATTTTTTCCTTACACAATTTAGTGTTATGGTTAACGATTGTATAATTTTATTTTGTCCATGCTCAAAGGATAATTCTGTAAATAACGTCTTCTTTTTATTGCCACAATGCTACAGGTTCAACATTCTCAGAGGATTTATTAACCTATAAATATTAATATAATCTTTTTTTTTCATCAAACAACGTGTGAAAGCACGTGCGATACCCTGTCCTCATCAGCCGCCAACCAGGGGTGATAACGCAATTTCGGTAGCTCAAGGCGGTACTGCCACTCCTGGCGCTACCAAGAGTGGCTGAATCTATATGAATTTTTGTTCTTATAATTTCAATAGTATTATTACATACTTTTAATAAGTTATAGTTAGTTAAAGGGAAATAACTCAAGATTATGCATCGGTAAAGTTATTTCCCTTGAACAATTTTTTCACAATAAGTTTAATATTTTCTAAGTTTAATTTACCTGAACCTTTGTTTGCAACAGTGATATAATACGATAAAACTTGCAATGGGCTCATGGTTTTTCTTGATACTTTCTTCTGTTTTCAACGGAACCAATATATTTCACTGCCACAAATTTCAATATTTTTTACGAACAAATTTGTTATAATCTTGCTTTTTATTTACTTATTGAATGGTAAATAGTGAACTCACAACTCAGAATAAAATTGTCTTCTTTTGTTGATGGACCAAAAAAAAAAAAAAAAAAAAAAGATTTTAATTTTTTTTTTTTCGTTCCAATATATTTCCTCAGGGTCCTGAAATATATTTTAAAACTTGTTTTTTTTTTTTTGGTTTTTTTTTCTGTAAATGGGTATGGTGTAAGGGAGATAACTGCTTACCAAACTCCTATCTGGATATTTCTTCGAGGGTTGAGGTAAAGGTTTCTTGTATGATTTAATCCAAAAATGGAAGGTTTATCCAGGTTTCCGACTGGAGGCCAACGAACTAGAAAATACAAACAAATAGACAAATGAAAAAAATCAGACATGTTTTTGATTGGAAAATTTTGAAAGTAGGTAAAAGAAATTTCAAAAATTTGAAAGGGAGAAATATTAAACCAAAATAATTAAGAAATTAAAATTATCAATTCAAATCAAATTTTTTAAATCCCTAAAAGAATGCATTTTATGGATCATTAAAATAATAGTATTAAATTCAAATCAAAATGATTGAAATTAAAAATTCCCTAAATTAAAAAATGAATTTTATGGATCACTTAAAGTAATTAACGGAAATTAAAAATGATTAGGTTTTAAATATCAAAGTCGAGGGATGCATTTAATATATCATTAAAATAATTAAGTCAAAATTAAAAATTATGAAATTAAATAATGAAGTTTATGGATTGCTAAAATAATTAAAATTCAATAATCTCTAGAATAAAGAATGAATTTTTACGGATTGTTAAAATAATTGAATTAAAATTAAAATAATCAAAAGGATGTATTATATGGACAATTAAAATATCTAAATTAAAATATCAAATAAAAATTTAAAAACCCTCAAATTAAAGGATGAATTTTATGGATCATAACTTGAATTAGAATTAAAATATCTAAGTTTAAAAAATCCCTCCAAAGTTAAGGATAAATTTGGAGGATAATTAAAACGAATATTTAAAAAAAATTTTTCTTATGATTTGAAAAAGGAATATTAACACAGCAGAAAATAGTTTGATTGTATCGTAGCTACCAGCTTCTTACGCTGAGGTTAATCAGAGATATTAACATCATGATCCTTAGTTTTGTCGTGTACTGCTATTGTTTCTACACAATTAAGTAAAAATAAAGTTGGCAACCATAGTCGAGGGCAACCTGAAGGTCCCCTTCCCAGTAGCTACTACACCAAGGTCTAGGGAAGGGTACCACTCCATTCCCTGGATTGCTTCACTTAACCCTTGATACAGACCCTATGATGCTAAGTGATAAGCAAAGAGCCATCAAGTATTATTTTTTGAGGCTTTGGTATGACTTGACCTGAGATTGAACTTCGATCTCCCGGGCCATTGGCAAACACTCTACCCATTAGGCCAATTCTCTTTGATATTTATAATTTTATTCAATATTAATTATTTGTTTGCAGACAATGAAGTGGTCGCAAGTATTGCTATTTGACACTAACCATTTGATTCAACACTATTCATTTATTTGCTTCCTGCCAAATTTTTCCAAGTATTGTTTTGTCATAGCAATAATCCAGTTTAAGCAGACTGTTAAAGAGTTTCAAGTATTTTCATTCAACACTAATACTTCTATTTAACATTACTTATTCATTTACACACAGTTAAATAGTTCCAGTTATTACTATATATCACTAACAATTCAATTTGAAATCAGTCATTTGTTTGCACATGGTTAAATGGTCAAACAGTTCTATTTGACCTATAGATAAAACCCTATCAATTGCTACCACTCCAAGTCATAGTGGACCTGGGAGCAATGAGAATAAAGGGGTACTTCATATTCTACAGAACTTAAAGACCAGAGTGTCACCAACTGATTGTTTAGCGTCATATCGAGGACACTTGTTGGAGAGAGGCTCTTACCCCTCAGCAGAGATGCAGTCTGCATATTTCTACAGCACCTGCTGACTGGGTCCAAGCTATGCAAAGGCATAAGTTTATGGAATTCATATTTAGTTGCTCCTCCACAAACTTTTACAACAACCTTAAGACTTTCGAGTATTGATTTCACTAATTCATTGCAATATCAAAGCAGTTCAAACTTTCCCAAATGACAGTTCAATCTTCTTCGGTGGATAGAGCCTTCCTATGGATCATTATTTTTAAAATTCCCACCATGCATTCTTTATTGGATTCACTGGCCATATTATTGATTTTGGAAGTATTTCCAAAAGAAAAGCTTTAACCTCCTTTGCTGTAAATCAAGATGTGTCATCATCCTAAAAAATGATTTCATAATCTCCAAACCAATTTGAAATAAGAAACTTAACCAGGATTTCAACGTAAACTGATTATTGAAGTAATGACTGCCATCTCCACTAGTCCTTTAAATGACACACAACCTCATATGAACAACTTGGGAAATTTACCTGTTTGCTTTTGGTAGACATCTTTATTTGTTTCATTTGAATGATGCCAGAGAAAAATTCTTGGCTAGTGCAAATTCTTGATTCATAACTGTTATATACCCTACCGGTGAACAAAAATGGGTATGTCCCATTCTTCATAAATACATTGGACACTATTGTGAGGGTGGGTAATTTGCTGACTATTTAGTGGACTGTCTGGCAGCCGTGCCGGACAGTTAGTTCTCCATGGCAGACTTGAGGCCAAAAGGCAACCTTTGGGTGGGCGAGCTGCAACAGTGACACCTTTGTCTCCCTAGTATAGCACTGGAGCTTGCTGTCAAGTTTAAGCTATAATCAGGTATTTGTGCCTGGACCCAGATTTTTTGGTCCAAGACCGGCTAGGCTCATCAGGTCCACATTGCACTAAGTGGGCCGATGACCAGCAGGGCTCTAGCCTCGGCTCGAGCCCAACCTTCCCCTCCCCTAACCCCCACTATAATCGATCATCGGGTCATTGACCTTGACCTTTGAGACAAATATTGGGTAATTTGCTGACTCTGACTGGCAATTACTCAGTCAAGAATGCCTGATGTAGGTGCCGGGGAAACCCAGTATGCACATCATGCGGCCAACCCTACTTGAGCCTCAGGGGGCCATCCTTCCAAGCTTTAACTCTCCTCAGAGGGGCTTGGTTTATTGCCTGGCGCCTGATGTGTCCCTTTCTAGGGGAATGCTGATGGGGCCTAAAGCATTTTTGGAGCTGCCATGCGAGTCTGGGCTACGGCCCTGCATCCAGACCCACCTTAAAAAAGCCTTGTGCCATACTTGGCTGTTTGGTGGGCTACATGACAAATAGTGTAATTTGCTGACTGTCTCTGCCACTGGCAGTTACTCGGTTGAGGCTGCCTGATGTGGGTGCCAGGGAGGCCTAACATTCACGTCACGCAACCAATGCTCCTCAAGCCTCAGGGGGCCGTCCCCCCAGGCTCTAACCCTCCTGTTTATATATATATATATATATGTTATATACCCTACCAGTAAACAGTAATGGGTATGTCATATTCCTCATAAATACGTTGAGAGGTGGGTATTTTTGTGGACGATGTAATCACCAGTAGCAGTGGGTACTTTCTTCAGGCTGCTCATAAGTATTGTATTTTGTTAATGTTATAAAGATTTCCATTTCATTTCTAACCTCTTTTTTGGTTATTTCTCATTCAGTAAGTTTTTGTTAGGTTACCACAATCCCTGAATATCATTTTCATCCAATTGTTCACACTCCATGATTTTTTTTTCTCTGACCCACTTTAATCTCATTTTCTTGTTTGTGCTGGTTTTCCCTTGAAATTTTTTGGAAGTAAATCACATTTCATTCACTCAATTTCTGACAGTTTCATCACAAACATTGGTTCTTCTTTCAACCCATTTATTTTTTATTTGTTTGGTTGCGCATTTTTCTATCCTGACACTTTGTTGTCATTCTTGGTCGACTCGTATGTTTTCCCTTTTTGACCACCCCATTTCTTTTATATTTGCACTAAATTTTAGACACAGCTGACTGAGAAAAACCAATATCTTTTACAAGACTCCACTGTGGATTTCTCTCTTCAGTGAATTCTACTACCCTTTCCATTGTTTCAATTGAACTGTTCTTTTATTGAAGCCATATTTACTTTCAATAAGGTATTCCCAACCACTTGTTTAGGTCAGCCAGAACTGTCTTTTAATTGTAGACCGATTTGCGTATTTAGGCTTCTGCTGGTATTTGTTTTGGGGAATGTGGATTATAAGATCATCTCATATTATTTTTCATTGCATGGCTTGAAAAAAAAAACCCATGGTATTAATTTAAATAATCTAATATTGTTTGTTTCATTAGATAAGAAAAATGTTTTGTGTCTTATCTCTATTTAGTTTATTTACTGCTAAATAAAAATTCTGTTGAAATACTCACATCTGTTGGAAAATATCATGAATGTGCACATTTCTGGGAAGTACCAGAAAAGAAAAGGCATTAACGTGTAGAAACATGCTACACTGGCACCACACCAGCCAAGAGTTTGACAAATTCTTCCAAACCTGAAAATAAAAAATAATAATAATAAACCTCAGGAGAGAAATGGAACCTCTTTTAAAAACAGCTCAAAATAATACCATAAGAACCAAATATGTCAATGCAAAAATTGCTAATAATACGCAAAAGAATAGTAAGTTGAGAGATGAAACAGTTAATCACATGATAAGCAATAAAAGTAAGTAAAGGTAAATTTGTCTCCTTTAGTCGAGGGTGACCTGAAAGCTCCCTTATCGATAGCTACTACACTGATGTGTAGGGGAGGGCGCTACTCCTTTCCCTGGATTGCTCCACTTTACCGTTGATCCTTACTTTATAATGCTGAGTGTTAAGCAAGGAGGCATCAAGTACCATTTTTTAAGTCTTTGGTATGACTCGACCTGGGATTGAACCGAGGTCTCCTGGGCCATTAGCGAAAACTAACTATCATGCCAATGTCCGGTATAATAAGCAATAAACTGGTACAAAAGAAAGACAAGAGTACACATGACTGGGCAGTGTGTCCTGATATGACACAAAACAATCTGATGGTAGGGTCCTATCTATGGGTCAAATAGAACTAAACTGCATACTAATGCTAAATTGAATTACTTGAAATAGAATTGTTTGGACATTTAAACTGCGTACTTATGCTTAATTTGCATTGTTTGAAGTTTAACTGTTTTTGTATGCTAAACTGAATTGTTTGAAATGGAACTGATTTTGTCATTGAAACACTACATACGCTAAACTGAATTGTCTGAAATAGAACTGTTTTGACATTTCACTATGTGTAAATAAAATCTATATTCATTCTGAATTATACTGAGACCAATATATATCTTATACTGAATTGTTTGAATTAGAATTGTTTAACTAAACTAAATAGCTTGAAATAGAAATGTTTTTGACAAATAAACTGTGTACTCATGCTAAGCTAAATTGTTTGGAATAGAACTGATTATTGGTATAAAAATGGATTTGGCTTTAAATAACCTACAATGTTTGATATGCCATAAAACCCAACCAACCAACCTAATATCAAAACTTCTTTGTTTGTACACAGTTAAATACTTTCACTTTTAGAAAATGACTGAATTGTTTGATTTGACCCATAGACAGAACCCTAACAAGGAAGCTAGGAGTAACAGGTATGAAGGAGTATTCAACATTCCCCAAAGCTTCATGACTAATGCCTCTCCATCAGATGGTTTAGTGTCATACCCAGGAGTCCCGTTAGTGGTGATGGTGGTGGGGGGTCTTACACCTCAGCCGAGGTGCAGTCGGCATATTCAACCGGATGAAAAAAATCCCTATGAAATAAAGATGAGAGAAATACAAGATAAAAAGCAATGACCGTGTTATTTGATAAATTCATTGTTTTTGACATCATTATTCCGACACCTTCCACATTCTATGCTATGAAATAAACACAACTTACTCATATTACTTTGGAATTTTAATGTTTATTCACTAATATAGACATAGTTGGGTTTGTTTGTTTGTTTGTTCAATGGCATATCAAACTACATGGATTATTTAATGCCGGAGCTGTATTTCTGAAAAGATAGCCCGGTTACTGTTTACGCTTTAGTTTGGGGGATAAAGAGGTTCATGCTTTTCCCAAGGGTATAATCAGAAACTAGATGTATGAAGGGCATATGATAAGTTTCTAGACTTTTTTCATATGGGCATTTAAAATTGTTGTAGACTCTTGAAAATTCAGTATATTATTGTAATACATCTTACGAGATGACTGACCAACTTTCATGATTTCAGGTTCAAATGAACAGCTACAGCAGGAATTGGAATACACCGTACTAAAGCCTGAATGTCACGACTGGGGAATTTCAAAAATGCAATCTGGACCTGAGGACACTTTAGAAGAATGATATGCAATAAAATTGTGATTTAAACTTGGAAAAATGCCACAGAAACATATGGAATGCTTCAGACAGCTTTTCAACCATCTTGCATGAATCGAGCATCAGTTTTTGAGTGGCATAAGAGCTTCAAGGAAGGCAGGGAGTTTGTGAGGGATGATGAGAGGTGTGCAAGGAGTAAGGAAGTTAATACACTAGAGTTGATCAGCCAAAGAGTTAGGGTTACTATGTTGAGGTTTTAAGGGAATTCAGGAAGAGATTCCTTGGGAAGAGGCCAGCACTCTTCAAATTGGGTCAGTGGTATTTCAACCAGGACAATGCACCAGTCCACAACTTCATCCATGTCACAGACTATTTGACTAAGATGGGCATCAAGACAGTTCCTCACCCTCCCTATAGTCCAGACCTTGTGACACCTGGTTATTCCCTAAGCTCAGAGGCTGTCGTTATGAGACAATTGAGGAGATGAAAGAGGCTGTGACGAAGGTCATTGACATGCTCAGACAAGAGGACTTCCATGAGGCCTTCCAGAAGTTGTTGGAATGGTACGACAAGTACATTGCAGCTGGAGGAGATTACTTCGAAGGGGACTAGAGTTTCATGAGTGTACTATCAATAAAAGTGCCCATACGAAAATGTCTGGAAACTTATCGTATGCACCTCATATAAGGGGTTTGAACTCATTTACAATAAAGTCTAACACTTTAGCCCTGATGCCACAGGAACTCACCCCCCCACACACACATATACACACATTAAACCTTAAAATTAAGTTTTGATGAAAAAATGTAAGTAAGATAAAAAAAAAAAAATAAAGGCAAAAAATTACTTTTAATAATAGTTGATAATGTTTCATTTTAAGAAATGAATAAATAAATAGCGGCACAACTTAGTTGAGGTTGGGTGCCGTCCTTTTTTGTGAAGCATTGTTTTAGTTGTGATAAATTAAAGGAAAAAAAAAGAAAAAGCGGAAACTGAGGTTATCATTTTGGTGTGAGGTACTATTTACCACCCACCCTTCTCGGGCTGGATATGACACAAGGTTAATATTTAAGCGGAGTTTAACAGGTTTGAATTCAGAGTTTTCCTTCTTCGAGACTAGTTGCCTCACCAATGCTGAAGAGCTCAGTCTGCCCTACTATTAACCCATAGCTGGAGAGAGAATACTTGGATTCATACCTTTCCCAAGAGTATTAGTGCTATGTGAAGTGCAATTAGCCTGGTCCAGGATTTGAACTTGTGTCGCCGTGTCCATTTCCTACGATGATATCCATTACACTACAACCACCTCCATTGGTTGAGGTACTTATGATAGTTAAATGTCACCATTTTGAAATGACTCAGCATGTATATCAGTCTAAGTTGACACAGAAGAAAATTCTGCCAGTCCGGTCAGCTTGGTTTAGCGGACTGTATACCCC
The DNA here is from genome assembly GCA_963585895.1 of Sepioteuthis lessoniana. NCBI lineage: Eukaryota > Metazoa > Mollusca > Cephalopoda > Myopsida > Loliginidae > Sepioteuthis > Sepioteuthis lessoniana. The sequence goes on from CAUZXS010000150.1 coordinate 167,206, forward strand.
TGCAGAAGGGAAAGATAGCCCCACTTCCAAAAAAAAAAAAAAAAAAAAAAAAGAAGCAGTGACCTGGGTTTGACACCAAACTGCATCTGATAGTGAGGCCTTAGTTCTGGAGATCTGGGAAGTGTGTAGTATCCCTTCATTGCCATTACTCCCAGGTTCACTCTCACCTGGAGTACCTGTTAGGGTCCCATCTATGGGTCATATCGATCTCTTAAAAAATTATTCATATGTGATAGAAGTCTTCAGAAACTGCACTAAAGATGTAAGCATAAACATCCAATAAATGCTATTCTCTAGGCATAAAATAACCCTAGACAGGTTGAAATGCCATTAAAATCAATCTATAGATATAAATCATTCTTTTAGGACAATTGTTTGTTATTCAACAACGTTTATCTAATGTTTAAACAAAACAAGGAAGGTAATAATCTTTCTATCTTACAGTTATGGGTTAAATAGTACCATTAATGTCCTTCTACGAGAATGGCTTTGACAATAAATAACCAGCAAAGGTTGATCTACCATTAAATAAAGAAGCAAAACTAAAAAAAGAAAGAAGATACAAAAAGAGTGTTGGTTGGTTGGTTTGGTTTTATAATATATCAACCTTTTAAGGTTATTTAATGCCAAATCTTTTATATATATATATATATATATATGATTTAGTTGGGTTTGGTTGGATTTTATGGCATATCAACCATTGTAGGTTATTTAATGCCAAATCCTCTTTATACATATATATTAAACATACAAGATTTGGTTTGGTTGGGTTTTATGGCATATCAACCATTGTAGGTTATTTAATGACAAATCCTCTTAATACATATCTATTAAATATACAAGATTTGATTTGGTTGGGTTTTATGCCATATCAACCATTATAGGTTATTTAATGCCTATATACTTTATGCATATATACTAAATATAAAGGGTTTGGTTTGGTTTGGTTTTATGGCATATCCTCTTCATAGCTTGAAATAAAAATGTTTTTGACTATTAAACTGTATTTACATTTAAACTGTGACCGTATGCTAAATTGAATTGTTTGAAATGGAACTTTTTTCGATATTGAAACTCTACTTAAAGTAAAGTGAATTGTTTAATATAGAACTGTTTTGACATTTAACTGTGCGTAAACAAAATCTATACTTATACTTAGCTGAATTAGAACTATTTAAATAAAGTGAATAACTTGAAATAGAAATGTTTTTGACTATTAAACTGTGTACTCATGCTAAACTGAATTGTTTGAAATAGAACTGATTATTTGTTTAAAAATGGATTTGATATTAAATAGCCTACAAAGGTTGATATGCCATTAAACTTAACTCACAAATCAATCGTACATGACTCATCTCTCGTGTCATAAACTGGAACAGACAGTTGCGATTAAAACAAAAAGTAATCAGTGTTCATTCGAGTTCAGCATGTACATTTTTTATCAGTAATAAATCAAGTCAACATAATAAGATGGTTTCCCTTGACTCTCTCACACTATTCATCCCTATCAGCCATCACTCTCAGTAGGTCATCTAGACGGCATTCTAGATAGCCAACACTGGTGTGTTCATGTGTTGGAGCCCACAGAGGAATGTTGCTTATGGGGTCATCTTTACTTTCGTCAGCAGAGCCCAGCATGCCCTGGTTGTATTACTTTGATGTTTTGTGAGATAGGAGGTAAGTGGCCATACAACTGCTATTTTTTTGGTGCATTTATAAATAGTCATACTGCATTTATAAATATGCTGCATTTATAAATAGTCATACAAAAAATCCATCATATGGGCTCTGAATTATATTAGCCCTGTTAGTGGTGTTTAGAATATGACAACTGCATTCTCATCAGAGGGGGTAACCCCCATCTCACTAAAAAAGAAATGCAGCTGAGATGACTTAAAGGCATCTGATGTTGAGGTCCTTGTTTTGGAGTATAGGATAGTGTGTAGTTAACCTTCATTGCCATTCCTTTTGGATCCATTCTGATCTGAAGAGGTAATATCTATTAGGCTTCCCTTTGTAGGTTAAATAAATCTGTTCAAAAATTATTCCCTATTCCCATTCAATGAGAATACCCAATAGCTTATAATTGCAAATTAAATCGTTACTTGAAAAAACATACAAGTCAAAATTAATTATATTTTACAGGCTCATTGGCCTAGTGGGTAGAGTGTTTGCCAATGGTCCAGGAGACCTGTGTTCAATCCCAGGTCGCGTCATACCAAAGACTTTAAAAATGGTACTTGATACCTCGTAGCTTAACACTCAGCAATATAAGGTACATATCGAGGGTAAAGTGGAGCAATCCAGGGAAAGGAGTAGCGCCCTTCCCTACACCTTGGTGTAGTAGCTATTGAAAAGGAAGCCTTCTGGTCGCCCTTGACTACAGTCGCCAACTTTACTTACTTTATTTAGGGAACAAAAGAAATGGTCAATTTAATTTATGTAAGATTTTATTCCTATTTCAATTTGTGTGTCTGTTAAAATAGTTTTTTGAATCTAAGAAAATAAAAATTATCTTACGCTATAGTTACGAAGAAAACAATTTTATCAAACCAATTTAAAAATTAGTCAGCCGAGATAAAAATGAGTCACAAATTTTAATCGGCATAAATAAAATCAAGTACTCTTCAAAATTTATTGAAAATATGTCATAAAGTATAACTGCCTTTTGCTTTGTGACAATTGGATAATTTCAACTATCTATAAATGTTCTTTAAGTGCCTTGAACCGATTTCAAATTTGATGGATATGAACGTTGATCGGTCACATAATTCTCTGAAGTTTTTTAAAAGTAAATATTCAGACAGTAAAATTTGGGTGAATCTTGCTATTCTTATGAAGATCAAAGGGCACCTTGGCTGGTGTTTTGGTTAGAAAACTAAACTAGCAAACTTTCATGAATGAGTTTGAGCCTCATTGGGTGCCCCATTCATATGGGTTGTGCCATATCTCCGCAAAAGCTTAGTGAATTATTAAGGGCACTTCGGGTGGTGTTATGGTTAACAAGCTAGACTAGCAAACCTTCACAAGTAAATTTGTGTCTCTTTTGTTTGCTAAAGATTATTATTATTTAATTGAATTGTTTAGTTTGGTTTCTTTGTTCAGTGGCATATAAACCTTTATGGGTTATTTAATGCCAAAGTCATCCTAAAAGAAAAACAGAAATAGTACTATTTAACCCATAGCAGGGATGACCTAATAAGTAACATATCCTTGTGGATTCCTATACATGAACACTCCAGTGTTGGCCACTAACTTCCCATCTCACAAAACATCAAAGTACAATGAACAAGACATGCTGGACACTGCTGATGAAAGTAGAGATAACCTCCTAAGCAACGTTCTGCTGTGGACTCCTGCACATAGACACACCATCATCATCATCATGTCGTGCTGCTAGCACAGATATCCCTGACCGTCTCTCGCCACATGTCCCTATCATTCATCGTCTCTGGCAGGTCTTCAGGGCTACATCCCGTATCCTCACATAGCTGCTGTATGTATGTTCGAGCTGGTCGTCCTGTTTTTCCTTGGCCATATGCGGGGGTCCATAGGAGTACATCACTTATGAGTTCGTCCTTGCTTCTCCAGCAGTGTCCGGCATGTCTGGTTCATCTAACTTGGATAGTTTTCATGATGAGAGGCAGGTGGCCATATAGTTAGACACATCAGTATTGGTTTTCTTGCAAGAACTTACATTCATCAGCACTGTGTGGACACTGAATGCAGTCTAGAGGACCTACAAAAAGTGATGGTTGATAGGGATGAATGGGGCAAGAGGGTCAAGGGAAACCATCTTATTAGCCTGACTTGATGATGATGATGATGGTGATGATTTATTACTGATAAAAAAATGTATGTGCTGAACTTGATTACTTTTTTACTGATTACATTTTTTAATCTCAACTGTCTGTTCCAGTTAATGACCTGAGAGATGAGTCATATATGAATTTTGAATTTTTGTAAAAACGTATTCAAAGGGAAAAAAAGAAGCAAAGATGAGGATTTCAGTAATATTGGGTTGGTTGGGTTTTATGGCATATCAACCTTTGTAGGTTATTTAATGCCAAATCCATTTTTATGAAAATAATCAGTTCTATTTCAAACAATTCAGTTTAGCATAAGTACAGTTTAATTGTGAAAAACATTTCTATTTCAAGCTATTCGTTTTATTCAAACAGTTCTAATTCAGCTATTTCACTTTAGTACAAGTATTTTGTTTACACAGAGTTAAATGTCAAATCAGTTCTATATAAAACAATTCAATTTAGTGTAAATACAATTTCGATGTCAAAAAACAGTTTTATTTCAAATAATTCAGTTTAGCATAAGCATACCGTTTAAATGTAAGTTTCAGTTTAGCATAAGTATGCTGTTAGTTCTATTTAACCCATAGATAGGGCCCTATCAGGTGCTACTATTCCGGGCCACGGTAGACCTGGGAGCAATGGCAATGAAGGGGTGCTCCGTATTCCCCAAAGCCCCAGTATTACTGGAACCACACTATCAGATTGTTTAGTGTCATATCCAGGACACTGGTTGGGGGGTGGTGTCTTACTCCTCTGCAGAGAAGCAGTTGGTGTATTCTACAGCCCCAGCTGACTCGGCAAATTAACATTGAGGACTAAGTCAACTGAACGCAGTCAACCATTATAGAAGCTGGATAAATAAAAAAAACTTTGGGTCAGCCAAATTTGAAATATAAATGACTGGAAAAAAATGCACAGTTTATGAGAAAACGTGAAAAGAAGCAGTAAAAAATGGGAAAGTCCACAAACATTTCTCATTTCAAAGGTCAAATAAAAAGGATTGATTTTTAATGGCATTTCAAATGATCTAGGATTATTTTTGGTCAAGAAGCTCAGGAACTGAATACATTCAATATCTATATTTACGTTTTTGTGTCATTGTTTCTTAAGAGTTTTATGATATCAAGTATTCTTATCAAATACAAATAATTTACAGGCAATTTTATGGTTTTAAGTATTGCTATCTAATACTAATAATTGTTTCAAGAAATTATTTCAATTTAATAATAGTTATTTGCACACAGTTATATCTTCTTTTAAATTTTTATTCATTTATTTATTCATTTTTTTTAAATAAATAAATGTTTCTATTTTCTTGCCTCTGAGGTTATCATTATGCGGAAGCATATCTCCAATCTTCTTGGGAAGACATGACCTTCCTTGTAGGTAACTGAGCCCTCTGTAAGAGTATGGATGTAACTTACAAAGCACATCTGGTTAAATGGCCGTGCAATTGCCATGACTAGTTAATTTGGCATTGCTGGTGTGCCATGTGGACCAGTAGCTCAGTGGTAGAGTTCTGGGTCTGCATTCTGTTGTTGCTGGTTCGACCTTTAGTGGGGGTGATCACACTATACACTGCTGATGAAACTTAATAAGGTTGAAACAGTTGTTCAGGGGTTCTGTATGTCGCACACAGTGATTGCCAGATTTTCTGGTCATGGTAATACAATTAATACAAGTTAATTTGGCATTGCTGGTGTGCCATGTGGACCAGTAGCTCAGTGGTAGAGTTCTGGCTCTGCATTCTGTTGTTGCTGGTTCGACCTTTAGTGGGGGTGATCACACTATACACTGCTGATGAAACTTAATAAGGTTGAAACAGTGATTGCCAGATTTTCTGGTCATGGTAATATAATTCATAATTTTCTGGTCATTTTCTGGTCATGGTAATATAATTCATAATTCTATCTTTAAGTAACAATTCTTAATACGAATACTTAATAGTTATATGGTATCAAGTGACACTATCGAATAGCCATAGATTTTCGTGAATCGGTGAGAGAAATTAATGCACCCCTTGGACGCTAACTAAACAGCTGAAGAAGAAGCTAGACGGCAATTACACAAGAATGTTGAGAGCAATATTGAACAAATCCTGGCGGCAACACCCCACAAGGCACCAGCTATACGGCCACTTGCCTCCCATCATGAAAACTATCCAAGCTAGATGAACCAGACATGCAGGACACTGCTGGAGAAGCAAGGACGAACTCATCAGTGATGTACTCCTATGGACCCCTGCATATGGCCAAGCAAAAGCGGGATGACCAGCTCAAACATACATACAGCAGCTATGTGAGGATAAGGGATGTAGCCCTGAAGATCGGCCAAAAGCGATGAATGATAGGGAGAAGTAGCGAGAGAGGGTCAGGGATATCCGTGCTAGTGGCACGACATGATGATGATGATGAGGAGGAAGCCATAGATGACTCTCTAAAAGATACTACCACTCTGGGTTAGAGTGGACCTGGGGGTAATGGCAATAAAGAGGTTCCCTATACTCCGCATCCTGAAGACCACTTTTTTTTTGTGATGGATCTTACCCAAAAGGATTTGAAGATGACACATAAAACCGTAAGAAAATATCATTTATGGACATTAAAATTTGTAGTAGATGTTGAGTTAGGAGGAGGACAAGAAATTTCCAGAACATGAAACCAGAAAGGTAAAAACAAAACAGCTCTGTAGATATTTCTCAAGAACACGCCGAAAAAAAAAAATACACCTGGGATGGTTGTGAAGAAGACATCTAATGAATGTAACCAAATACATTTTAATGGCAACAGAAAATCAACACTATAAAAATCGAACAGGTGTTTGTATAGAATATGTGGCTTTTCAGGAACGTGAGAAAAGGTACACAGTAAAGTATGATAACAAACAAATATAACATGCATATATCTGCTACTTCAGTATCTCTGGGTTCTTGGAACTGCTGAGAAAACTGCCGTTCCTAAAGCGAGTCTTGCAGTTAAAATAAACAAAGGGAGAGCATGGCCCTTGATTGGAAATTCGGAACGCAGGAGTCAGGTGACCAAAATGTTTTGCATGATGGGAAAAATGTAAACTATTGTCTTTATTTTTATTATTTTCCACATATATTTTTGATTTTAATTCTGAATTATTTCTCGTACCACCATAATACTTATTTGTACACAACTATAGTAAGTGATGTTCTCCTATGGACCCCCTCACATGGCCGAGCAAAAGCAGGGCGACCAGCTCGAACCTACATACATCAGCTCTGTGAGGATACGGGATGTAGCCCTGAGAACCTGCCAGAAGTGATGAACGATAGGGAGGAGTGGCAAGAGAGGGTCAGGGATATCCGTGCTGGCGGCACGATGAGATGATGATGATATTTTTCATTTTAATCCTGAATTTTTTCTTGTACAACCATAAAACTTATTTGCACACAACTATATAGTTTCAAGTATTCCTAAATTACAAATAATTTTCAAACAAATATATTAAACCAATAGACGAGACTTTGACAGGTAATACGACTGTAGATCAAAACCTGGGACTAATAATAATGTTGGTATACTTGATATCAACAAAAATATTTAGTCAAATCCTCACTCACTGAGTACTAATATTAGCCTTAGTATATCTGTGATATACTAACATCAAACACAATGGAAGGAGAGACAAGATAAACACATTTGTGCATATAAGATCATTTGACGTTTTATGTACATAATATACTCACTAATGATATCAAGAAAGAAATAATACACAAACTTTTCCCAGCAACTAGATATATACACACGTACTGTTCGATGAACAAGCAGTATGTAAAAGGGGTACAAAAATGGTAAAAGGTTTACTTGGTGAGAAAAAGTAAAATAGTCACGTGCTTTTACCGTTCTCTGGTAGGGTTCGAGAGCATCTCTCCTGCTTAGAATCAAAAGAAGTCCAGAATGCCCCACAGGACACTCAATGGACACACCCATTTCTGAGGAAAAAAATCGTTTTTTTTAGTAATGAAATAGTTGTTAAAGGATTTTCTGTTTTTTTTCTTCTTCTGAGCAATGTTAAGTATGGCAGCTCATAGATAAGGTACAAAGTTCCCAAACTTTTTTTGTATAGGCATTTACAATTGTCGTAGACTCTTGAAAATGAAGTATCTTATTGGTATACATCTTATGAGATGACTGACCAATTTATATGATTTCAGGTTCAAATGAACAGCTAGAGCAGGAATTGGAACACACCCTACTAAAGCCTGATAGTCACTGCTGGTGACTTTCGAAAATGCAATCTGGACGTGAGCACACTTTAGAAGAACGATATGCAATAAAATTGTGTTTTAAACTTGGACAAAATGTCACAGAAACGTGTGGAATGCTTCAGACTGCATTCCGACCATCTTGCATGAATCGAGCATCAGTGTTTGAGTGGCATAAGAGCTTCAAGGAAGGTAGGGAGTCTGTGAGGGATGATGAGAGGTGTGGGAGGAGTAAGGAAGTCAATACACCAGAGTTGATTGGCCAAAGGGCTAAGGTTAGGGTTACTATGTTGAGGCTTTAAGGGAGTTCAGGAAGAGATTCCTAGGGAAGAGGCCAGCACTCTTCAAATCGGGTCAGTGGCATTTCCAGCAGGACAATGCATTAGTCCACAACTCCATCCTTGTCACAGGCTATTTGACCAAGATGGGCATCAAGACAGTTCCTTACCCTCTCTACAGTCCAGACCTTGCTCCCTGTGACTTTTGCTTAATCCCTAAGCTCACAGGCTGTCGTTATGAGACAATTGGGGAGATGAAAGAGGCTGTGACGAAGGTCACTGACACGCTCCCAGTAGAGGACTTCCATGGGGCGTTCCAGAAGTTGTTGGAACGGTACAACAAGTGCATTGCAGTCGGAGGAGATTACTTCGAAGGGGACTAGAGTTTCATGCGTGTACTATCAATAAAAGTGCCCATACGAAAAAAAGTCTAGAAACTTATCGTATGCACCTCGTAAATGTATAAATTCTAAGTTGAATTTAAGTCTCTTTTTAAAATAGAAATGCATTGACCTTTATTTTATTGGAAGAATGAAGTGAATCAGTTTTTTCCTTCAAAGTGAGAAGAACGTCTTTTTTAAAAAAATGTATTTCCGTTCCCCATTCCAATAAAACAGGAAGCAGATGTTTGATCTGATAAGTTGTAAAGAAAATAATCGTATTTATTTCAAGGTTTGACTTGACAAAATGAAACGGGAAAATATTTTCACTAAAAGACAACAAAGAAACTCCTTGCCCACAAAAATGACGTATCCTAATTTTTCCCATGCGAAAGTCTTCCCTAACTTTACAAAAGTTCGCTTCTTGTCACCTAATTTTTACGAAAAAAATATATTAGTATAGTTCTTCGCTTTTCGAAATGTAAAACGAATAAGCGATTACGATTAAATCACGCTTAAACGTTTCTCACAAGATTGGTTTGTTTTGTTTATTTTTATGGCATGTCAACCATTATTGGTTATTTAATGCCAAATCCTGTTTACATATATATTAAATACGTCAGTTGGTTGTTTAGTTTTACGGCGTATCAACCATTTTTGGGTAATTTACCACCGAATTAAGTCATTTTGATAAAAGTTCAAACATTTCAGTTTAGTATAAGTACAGATTTTTGTTTACACACAGTTAAATGTCAAAACAGTTCTATTTCAAACAATTCAGTTTAGCATAAGTACACATTTTCAATGTAAAAAACTTCCAATTCAAACAATTCAGTTTAGCTTAAGTATAGAGTTTAGTTCTATTTGACCCATAGATAGGATCCTATCAGTTGCTACCACTCCGGGCCAGAGTAGATCTGGGAGCGATGACAATGAAGGGGTACTCCGTATTCCTCCCAAAGCTCCGGTATTACTGGAGTGTCACCATCAGATTGGTTTAGTGTCATATCCAGGACAATCGTTGGGGGAGTCTCATCCCTCTGCAGAGATTAGGCTATTAAACATATAGGATTTGTTAACATTTTGTAGATAACATTTTTAAATAAGTCTGAGCTCATTTTTTGTACACAGCTAAGTGGTATTTCTATCCCACACGGATGGTTTAATGGTTTGCAAGCTAGACTAGCAAACCCTCACGAGTGAGTTCGAGTCTCATTGGGTGTCCCATTCTAATGGCCTTGTGCCACATCTAAGCAAAAGGCTGAGTAAAATTACGACTTGCCTAATCCATTCATCAGATAAAGTTTGACTCTTTTAAAATGAATCATCGACTATTTTTTTTTTTTCCTTTGGTACAATTTTAAAGCTACAGGTTTCTCAAATCATTTGGTATGCAGCCATTGACAAATATATTCAAACCTTTAATCAACAACTAATTGTGAACGTGATAAACTTTTCTAAGAGTACAAACTTCAAGAGGACAAATTCGGCGACAGACAAAAGGAGTGCAGAAATAAATAAATAAATAAATAAATATTCAAAGTTCTTTAAAATTTTAGATGATTAGTTTGGTTTTATGGCATTTCAATCATTGTCGGTTACTTAATGCCAAATCCATTTTATACATATAAACAATCCTATTTCAGCCAAAGTACAGTTTTTGTTTAGACACGGTTAAATGTCAAAACAATTCTATTTCAAACAATTCAGTTTAGCATAAGTACACAGTTTAGTTCTCTTTGACAAAGGGGTAAGACCTCCCCGGGCCAGGGAAGTCTTAACTCTCTACAGAGACGCAGTCGGTGTATTTTTATACAGATCTATTTGATCCTCGGATTAGACTTTGATAGAGCCTAGTCTACTGGGGTTGCAGAATACACCGACTGCAACTTCGAAGAGAGGGGTAAGACCCCACCACCGAGTGTCCTGCATATGAAACTAAACAATCTGATGGCAAAGCTCCAGTAATGCTGGAGTTTTGGGGGAATGCAAAGTACCCCTTTATTGCCATCGCTCCCAGGTCTGCTCTTGGCCGGAGTGGTAGCACTTGACCGGGTCCTATTTATGGGTAAAATAGAACTGTTTGACATTTAAACTTAGGGTAAACAAATAACTAATGCTAAACTGAATTGTTAGAAAGAGAACTGTTTCATCATTTAAATATGTGTATCTACAAAATGTTTTTACAAATCATATATTTGATATATATGTAAAAACGGGATTTGGCATTAAATAACTAAAAATGGTTGATATGTGATCAAACCAAACCAAATCCTATATATTTAATATATATGTATAAAGAGGAATTGGCATTGAAAAACCTACATCAAACCAAACCAAATGATAAATATTTAATATATATGTATAAAGAGGAATTGGCATTAAACAACCAACAATGGTTGATATACCATAAAACCCAACCAAACCAAATCATATATATTTAATATATATGTATAAAGAGGATTTGGCATTAAATAACCTACAATGGTTGATATGCCATAAAACCCAGCTCAACCAAATCCTATATATCTAATATATATGTATAAAGAGGATTTGGCATTAAATAACCTACAATGGTTGATATGCCATAAAACCCAGCTCAACCAAATCCTATATATCTAATATATATGTATAAAGAGGATTTGGCATTAAATAACCTACAATGGTCGATATGCCATAAAACCAAACCGAACCAAATCAAATATATTTAATATATATATATAAAGAAGATTTGGCATTAAACAACCAATAATGGTTGATATGCCATAAAACCAAACCAAACTAATCCTTAACAGGTAATACCAGTCTCGGTGAGAGTGGATCGAAAAGCAATGAAGGCGTGTTCCACTTGTCCCAGTCTTAAATGCAGTTTAGTATCATATACCCATTTTTTTGGTGAGTGGGTTTTTTATCCCTTTGCAGGCGATAGAGTCAGCCTCTTCTATTCCTGCCGATATTTGACTATTATTACAAAGAAATAAATTTAAATTATTCGTATTGGATAGGAATACTTGAAACCATAAACTGTGTGCAAATTATTTGTATTAAATAGGAATACTTAATATATAAATATATTAAAAATCTTAAGAAACAACAACGAAAAAAATGTAAAAATGTAAAAATAACGCAGTTCCCGAAGCACTAGGCATAAAATAACCGCAGACGGGTTGACATGCCTTTAAAATCAATCACTTAAAACTAGAAAAACGACAAACACTCGGAATAACAATAGAGATGCAATATCACAGGAGACAAGTTTCATAAATTGTGTATATTTATACAACCCCACGCTACGAGTGGGATGTAACAGAAGATAGATTTTTAAACCGAATAGCGCTTGTTTGAATTTAGAGATTTCCTTCACTTACATTGGTTGCCTATCCAAGACTTAAGAACCGAGCCCACTTTACTATTTATCGAGAGTTGAGGGTAGAAATGATCGATGCATGCCTTTTTTTTAAGTGCATTAGTGAAATGCAAACAACCTCGTCCAGGATTGAACACGAGTTGTCGATTCCATTTTTGATGATGTTAAACACACCCCTTTTCCTAAATTCAAAGTAAAACAATTATGTTTTTCTTTTTAACATTTGATTTCTTTTGACAGATAGATAAATAGAGAGAGAGAGAGAGAGAGAGAGAGAGAGATAAATAGATGGTTAGAGAGAGATAGAGAGAAGAATTAAAAATGTTGATACTTCTATGCGCTACCTCAACATGGAGTAGTGGCTAACGTGCTGGATTATGAAATCATAGACAATAAGTTCAAACTCCTGTCGACCTACTATGTTTTCTTTTCAGACTAAAACCCATAAAAAAATTTAAGAACCTTCCTTCTCCTCGGAGCTATGGGTTAAATTGTATCACAGCTGATTTGCCAATAAACAAAGAAAAAAAAAACAGCAACAAAAAACAAAAAACACAACAAAGAAAACAAAACAAAAACAAAACAAACAAAAAACAAAACAAATCAAGTCTATTCTTTAAATATCAATTCTGCCTTTCTAATAAAGAAATGTTCAGATTTTTCATTAAATAACACGTGGAAAATCTTTAAAAATGGAGGCATTTACTCATTCTTTTCGCTACTGGCAGCATGATGGGTTTGTTTATTTTGTTTTACGGCGTAACAACCCTTTTTAGGTTATTTAACGCCGAATAAAATTTCAAACAATTCATTTTAGTATAAGTATAGTTTTTGTTTATAAACAGTTAAATGTCAAAACAGTTCTATTTCAAACAATCCAGTTGAGCATAAGTACGCAGTTTAAAATATCAAAACAGTCCGATTTCAAGCCATTCAGTTTAGCATAGGTACACAGTTTAGTTCTATTAGACCCATTGATAGAACTCTATCAGGTGCTTCCACTCCAGGCCAGAGTGGACATGGGAGCGATAACAATAAAGGGGTACACCGCATTTCCCCAAAGCTCCAGCATAACTGAAACCTCCCCATCAGATTGTTTAGTGTCTTATCCAGGACACTCGTAGTGGGGGTGGGTGTTACCCCTCTGCAGAGGTGCAGTCAGTGTATTGTACAGCCCCAGCCGACTGGGTAAGGGGTAGGATGAGATACAATGTCAATTAAGGGATATTCAACGATGATTCAGTAAGAATGGATCTTCGAGACTAACTTGCTAACCATCATATTACGAAGAATCATCCAAATTCCAAGAAAGTATAGACAAGAATAGTGAATTGAAGGTTTGGTTTGGTTGGTTTGGGTTTTATGGCATATCAACCATTGTAGGTTATTTAATGCCAAATCCATTTTTATTGAAATAATCTGTTCTATTTAAAACAATTTAGTTTAGCATAAGTACACAGTTTAATTGTCAAAAACATTTCCATTTCAAACTATTCAAGCAGTTATATGTAACAATTCAGTTAAGTGTAAATACAGTTTTAATGTCGAAAAACAGTTCAATTTCAAATAACTCAGTTAAGCATAAGCACGCAGTTTAAATGTAAGTACGGTGTAAGTATCAAAAACATTTCTATTTCAAGCTATTCAGTTTACTCAAACAATTGATTTTAGCATAAGTATGCTGTTAGTTCTATTTAACCCATAGATAGGGCCCTATCAGGTGCTACCACTCTGGGCCAGAGTGGACCTGGGAGCGATGGCAATGAAGGGGTACTCCATATTCCCCAAAGCTCAGCACTGCTGGAACCTCACCATCAGATTGTTTAGTGTCATATCCAGGACACTCGTTGGGGGAGTCTTACCCCTCTGCAGAGGTGCAGTCAGTGTATTCTACAGCCCCAGCTGATTGGGCAATACATAGAGTTAAATGTCAAACAGTTTTATGTCAGATAATTCAGTTCAGCATAAGTACACAGTTTAGATGTTAAAAACAGTTCTATTTCGAGCAATTCAGTTCAGCTCTAGTACGCAGTTCCAATGTCAAAACAGATCTATTTTAAATAATTCAGTTTAGCATAAATACGCAGTTTAAATGCAAAAATCAGTATAGTGAAAGAAGCACAGTTTAGTTCTATTTAACCCATAGATAGGACCCTTATCAGGTGCTACCACTCCGGATCAGAGTGGACCTGGGAGCGATGGCAATGAAGGAGTACTCCGCATTCCCCAAAGCTCCAGCATTGTTGGAACCTCACCATCAGATTGTTTAGTGTCATGGTGAGGGGATGTCTTACCCCTCTGCAGAGAAGCAGTCGGTGTATTCTACAGCCCCAGCCGACTGGGCAATGAATAGAAGGAGACTGCTCGAAATGATTACATTATAAAGGGTACCCCCGACAGAAGAGTTAATATTTTTTTGAATCACTACATTAGCCATTATTATTAATTTTTCAACTAGTATTTTCTTTGTCTTAATTCTAGTTGTTATAAAATCATGATTCAAGGTAAGTTCATCGTAGCAAATAAAGAAGGAATCTCCGTGGCATAAGGATTAAAGTACTGTGCTGCAGCCCCCAAGTAAACGAGTTTGAACTGTTACGTTCACTTTCTGGCTAATGCCCATTGGGGAAGGCATGAAACCTCGTGTCTCCCTCCCCCTTGCTAGTTATGAGTTAAATAGTAGCATTACCGTTTTTCTACATGCATGAGTTTGATGTTTACATATAAAATATGTAAATAACCCTCGAAGGTTGATATGCCATTAAAACAAAGAAACTGACCAACCACCGTATCAGATTAATTGCTCTTGTAATATAGGGTTTCCTTAACTTTTTAGTTCTTTTTATTGAACTGTTAAAAGCAATGATTAAATTCTGGATTTAGCCATGAATAATTTACCGAACATGTTTTAGTAGAACTCTGTAATTATCCAATTTTTGGATCTTTTTTCTTTGGAAATTTTCATTTGATCGCACAATTGCTCAATTATTTTAGGATGTTCCCTGGAGTGGGGAATCTCTAGGGGTACTGGACTGCGATATTGTGGAACGTGAGTTCGAACTCCATTTTCGCTTTAAGATTCACTTTCCGTCTAAGACCCTTATTCTCCTCAGCAATGGTTTAAATGGTACCTCTTCTGTTCTTCTAAAAAGATGTCTTTGGCATTAAATAACCCACGAAAGTTGATATCTCATTAAACAAAGAAACAAAACCATGTTCCCATGAGCGATTAAAGTACTTGTACAAATGTCTAAAAATATTGCAGCGATGGTCAGAGAGTTGGACTGCGGCCTCGATGTAAGCGAGTTCAAACCCCAGTCATGTTATTACGTGATGCATTCAATAAGTTTCCAGACTTTTAAGTACAGGCGTAGACTCTTGAAAATTCAGTATCTTATTGCTATACATAGTATGAGATGACTGACCAATATTTATGATTTCAGGTTCAAGTCAACAGCTACAGCAGGAATTGGAATACCCCCAAATAAATCCTGATTGTCACAGCTGGTGACTTTCAAAAATGCAATCTGGACGTGAGGACACTTTAGAAGAACGATATGCAATAAAATTGTGTTTTAAACTTGGACAAAATGCCATAAAAACGTATGGACTGCTTCAGACTGCTTCTTGACCATCTTGCATGAATCGAGCATCAGTTTTTGAGTGGCATAAGAGCTTCAAGGAAGGCAGGGAGTTTGTGAGGGATGATGAGAGGTGTGGGAGGAGTAAGGAAGTCAATACACCACAGTTGATTAGCCAAAGGGCTAGGGTTAGGGTTACTATGTTGAGGTTTTAATGGAGTTCAGGGAGAGATTCCGAGGGAAGAGTTCAGCACTCTTCAAATCGGGTTAGTGGCATTTCCACCAGGACAATGCACCAGTCCACAACTCCATCCTTGTCACAGGCTATTTGACTAAGATGGGCATCAAGACAGTTCCTTACCCTCCCTACAGTCCAGACCTTGCTCCCAGTGACTTTTGGTTATTCCCTAAGGTCACAGGCTGTCGTTATGAGACAATTGAGGAGACGAAAGAGGCTGTGACGAAGGTCATTGACACGCTCACACAAGAGGACTTCCATGGGGCGTTCCAGAAGTTGTTGGAACGGTACAACAAGTGCATTGCAGCCGGAGAAGATTACTTCGAAGGGGACTAGAGTTTCATGAGTGTACTATCAATAAAAGTGCTCATACGAAAAAAGTCTGGAAACTTATTTAATGATTCTCGTACGTTCATTTCCGATCTAATCCGCTAGGGACAGATATTGAATCACCTTATCCCTTCAGCAATTGGTTAAATAATACCACTACTGTTCTTTTACAAGGGGGACTTTTGCATTAAATAACCCACGTAGGTTGATATGCCAATAAATAAAAACACCAAACCAAACATTAAAATATTGCACACATTGAGTCAAAAGTATTCACTTGTTTTCTTTTTGTTTTGTTTAACTAAATGAGCGAAAAATATTTAATACTAGAACATTTATGAAAACAGTCAAGAAAGATTTAGTAGGTAAAGTTTTACTTACATCTGTAGAGAGTAAAAATCAAGCAATCAGAGTCCAGTAATTTTTAAGTTTAAGGTAGGAGTTCGTTCTAAATCAACAGAGGGCATTTTGGGGAAAGCAAGCAAGTGATTGTCGGACGAAAAGAAGTCCGACACACAAGCCCAGCTGAGGCCGAAAACATAAGTGAACTCAACAAAGCAAAAGAGAAAAGTTCTCCCAAGCAGGTACGAATAAAAAAATACCTTAACTATTAAAGTCGTTTTAAACAGACAAGAAAAAAAAAAGACAGATGACACGTATTGTTAAATGCTGGAAACAGACCAAGGCCATTCAGTGCAGAGTAGCTGAAGCAGACCCCCGGAAGGCTAAGAGACAGATAGATTATAGGAGACCAGTCAACGAAATCGGAATTAATGATAACCTACCAACAAGAAGACAGTGGTTGGTTGGTTGTTTGGGTTTTATGGCATATCAACCTTAAGAAGACAGTGGTCGAACACCACTTGCTGAATAGTTGATAAATAAATACCAATGTTCTAAACTTGTCTCTATCAAAACAATGCTATGCAACGTTTGGAAACATAATTTTTATCTCCTGTAATCCACAGATCCATTGAGGCTTTATTTACCACGGTAGTTTTACACTAACCTCGTCGTTAAAAAACCTCGGACTTTCCCCACTGCTTTTTTTGTTTATTTGTTTAACGGCATTTCAACTCACTATGGGTTATTTAATGCCAAAACTTGATTCTCTCGTAAAGGGTTTGGTTTGACTTGGTTGATTTGTTTAACGGCATTTTAACTCATTATGGGTTATTTAATGCCAAAACTTGATTCTCTCGTAAATTGATTGGTTTGACTTGGTTGATTTGTTTAACAGCACTTCAACTCATTATGGGTTATTTAATGCCAAAATTTAATCCACTTGTAAATAGTTTGGTTTAGCTGGGTTTATTTGTTTAACGGCATACCACCTCCTTATGGATTATTCAATACCAAATTTGACCTATTTGTGAATGGGGAGGAGGTCTTCGTGGTGGAGTAGTTAACGTGATGGTCTGCGATATCATTGTAAGCGAATTCAAACTCCAGTCACGCTATCACGTTCATTTTCGGAAAAAAAACTTAGGAAAGGCATGAAACCCTTATCTCTGTCAGCTCAGGGATAAATAGTACGACTGCTGTTCTTCTACAAGAATTATTTCAGCATTAGATAACACACGAAGGTTGATACACCATTAAACAAAGTCAGCAAACGACTTGTAAAGAGTTTGGTTTGGTATGGTTTGTTTAATGGCATATCAATTCCTTATGGGTTATGTAATGCCGAAATTTGATTCATTTCTAAACGTTTAATTATAACCATGACTACATTTGCAATATTTTATAGTATTGTTTTATAATCTCCCTTTTTAAGATTATTTATAATAAAATGTTTGCAGTTATATGATATTAGGTGTTCACACAGATTGTCACTTGCACGCGTCCACTCAAAAAAATCCTTCAGCACAGAATAAATCCAGCACTTCGCAATACAGGAGTACCAACATTCTTGTCAATGACCAAAGATGGTCAGAATTAACAGGACTCGGACTTCACAGAGAATTGGGTGTTTTTGAATTGCCTATAATCACAGTTGGAGTGCCCGTGGTGTAATGGTTATCGTCGTAGGAAATGGACACGACCTCACGACTTCAAATCCTGGACGAGACTGATTGCATTTCACATAGCACTAATACCCTTGAGAAAGGTATGAATCCAATTATTCTCCCTCCAGCTATAGGTAAATAGTAGGACAGATTGGGTTCTTCAGCCTTGTTGGGCAACTAGTCTAGGAGAAGGAAAACTCTGAATTCAAACCTGTTAAACTCCACTTAAAAATTGACATTGTGTCATATCCTGCCCGAGAGGAGGGGTTGGTAAATATGGTAAATATGATATCTCGTTCGCCAAGAAAATTTCAATAAATAGCTAAACACTGTTATTTTCAGTTATATGCAGACACACAGAGCCACACAGACACAGACACACACTAAGTCATTAAGAAAATAAGGGAAATTATCTTTTAACAAAAAGCAAATACATTTTTGAGATTTTTTTTCCATGAATGTAAATTGCCCTGTCGGCTGGAGTTGTAGAATACACCGACTGCACCTCTGCAGAGGAGCAACCCCACTCCCAATGAGTGTCCTAGATATGACACTAAACAATCTGATAGTGAGGTTCCAGTGATGTTGGGGCTTTAGGGAACTCGGAGCACCCCTTCATTGCCATTGCTCCCAGGTCCACTCTGGTCCGGAATGGTAGCACCTGATAAGGCCCTATCTATGGGTTAAATAGAATTAACGGCATACTTATGTTACACTGAATTGTTTGACTAAAATGAATAGCTTGAAATAAAAATGTTTTTGATGATTAAACTGTACTTAAATTTAAACTGTGTGCTTATGCCAAACTGAATTATTTGAAATAGAACTGTTTTATGACATTGAAACTGTTCTTACGCTGAACTGATTTGTTTTATATAGAACTGTTTTGACATTTGACAGCGTGTAAACAAAATCTGTATTTATACTTAGCTAAATTAGAACTGTTTGAATAAACTGAATTATTTGAAAATGGATTTGGCGTTGAATTACCTACAAAGGTTGATATTCCATAAAAACCAACCAGCCATAAATATAAACTCTGCATTGTTCTGAATTGGTTTATAGCAAAAATCATTTTAATCACAAAATCTTTCTTTTAAGACTATTCAAAATGGCGGCAAATCAAATAGAGTGATCCAGGCCTAAATAGAGGTCTCTTATCCAAATCTTAAAGTTGTAAGTAAAGTAACCGGCTCATTGGCCCAGTGGGTAGAGTGTTGCCAATGATCCGGGAGACCTGGGTTCAATCCCAAGTCGCATCATACCAAAGACTTTTAAAATGGTACTTGATACTATTTACCAACCCCTCCGCTCGGGCAGGATATGACACAAGGTCAATTTTTAAGCGGAGTTTAACAGGTTTTGAATTCAGAGTGTTCCTTCTCCTAGACTAGTTGCCTCACCAAGGCTGAAGAACCTAGTCCGTCCTACTATTTACCCATAGCTGGAGGGAGAATAAGGGGGTTCATACCTTTCCCAAGGGTATTTGCCTGAAAGTGAACGTAATAGCGCGACTGGAGTACGAACTCGCGTACTACGATTCCGCAGTTCATCACTTTAACCATTACACCACGAGTACTTGATACCTCCTTACTTAACACTCAGCAATATAAGGTACGTATCAAGGGTAAAGTGGAGTAATCCAGGGAAAGGAGTAGCATCCTCCACTACATCTCGGTGTAGTAGCTATTGAAAGGGAGCCTAATGGTCACCCTCGACTACAGTCGCCAAGTTTACTTTACTTATCAAAATCTTGGTGGCTAAGCAGGGCAGATCGTGTGGAATTTACTGAAGACGGTAGAATATGTTAAAAGAAGCTTATTTTTGTAAAAAAAAAATGTTTACAAATGCACAAAACATAGATTTACCACTACGAGTCTGAGTCGAAAAGACTTTTAATGGAATGCAAAGACACTGACTCTCCGGTAAAGAAAAAAGTTCCGGATGCCTCGAACAATAAAGAAGCTCATGCTGACAGTGTTTTGGGCGTATGTAAGGACCCATCACTTGATTTTCTAGAAAAAGGTCCTGCTATAAACAGTGCCTCTTATGGGCAAATCTTTTGGCTATGACTCTTATTTGTGTGTGTATATATGGTCGAAAGCGAGAAGTTTTCAGCATGAATGAAATGCACGCGGATCCACCATTCCCGTGCGATTGCGTAACATCAGGAAACGGTTACTGTAAACGCGTAATGATATCAACGGCCGAAAGTAAACGCTTTTTTTAAAATCATGCAACATTTTGTAAATAAATCATGTTTTGGAAATAAAATCATTCATTCCATCTCTGGATTTTAAGTAGGTCTTTTCATAGAGTAAATGCGGTATTTTAGTGGATGTAGCGTGGTTGGTGAAGGATGAATTTCTATATATTGTACTGTTGAATGGGTCAGCGAATGTGACTTGCTAGGGTCCTTTAGACAATTAGTTATAGTATGACCACTCCCTTCTCCTTCCCCACAAAACCATAAGGCCTCGTGCCTTCCATTTTTGTATCAAATGGAAATAAAAACTGCACACTAAAAGGAAGATGAACGTTCAATGTAATCTCTGCTTTTAATAAATCTGGCGTATATATATATATATAATTCTTTTAAATACCCTGTCCGGTGGCAAAAGCTGCTTGGTAGCGCCCGGAGTGGCAGTACCGCCTTGAGCTACCGAAACTGTGTTATCACCCCTGGTTGGCGCCTGGTGAGGGCAGGGTATCGCACGTGCTTTCACACGTTGTATGATGAAAATTATAAGTAAGTAAACAGTAAAGTTAGCGACCGATAGCTACTACACCGAGGTGTAGGAGAGGGCTCTACACCTTTCCCTGGATTGCTCCACTTTACCCTTGATACGTAACTTATATTCCTGCGTGTTAAGAAAGAAGGTATCAAGTACCATTTCAAAAATCTTTTTTATGACGCGATCTGCGATTGAACCCAGGTCTCATGGACCATAGGCGAACACTCTACCCGCTAACACAGTTTCCAAACTAAAGATCTTATTTACTTTGGGGGTTCTCAATTTCATAATACAGACACTAAGAACAGTATTTATTTTCTGTTACAATTATAGTATACATGTATACTGTGACGAATATTCATTTTAACCAGTATATATATCTTGAATTAAAGAACATATCGTATTATAAAAAAACGGTTGGGTTTGGGTTCGTGGCATAACAGCCATTGTTGGTTATTTAACGCCAAACCCTTTTTATACAAATGTATTAAATATATGATTAATTTTTAAGAACGAGACTGAACTCATTTTTTTCACACAGTTAAATGGTTTTACTTATTTCTATCCAATACGAATACACAGTTAAATGTAAAAACAGTTCTATTTTAAACAATTCAGTTTAGCATAAGTACACAGTTTTTTTTTGTTTATACACAGTTAAATGTAAAAACAGTTCTATTTCGAATTGTTTAGCATGAGTACACAGTCTAAATGTCAAACTTCTATTTGACCCATAGATAGGATCCTATCAGGTGCTTTAACTCTGGTCCAGAGAGGACCTTAGAACAATGGTAATGAAGGGGAACTCCGTATTCCCCCAAAATTCCTGCATTGCCGGAGTATCACCATCAGATTGATTAGTGTCATATCAAGGACACTCGTTGGAGGGAGTCTTACTGCTTTGCGGAGATACAGTCAGTATATTCTACAACCCCGGCCGACTGAGCCAATGAAAGAATGAAGAGGATCAGGTTGTTTAATTTGTATTATTAATGAGCCTGTGGAGATATGACTAAAGTCTACAAATATATCCACAGTCTTTACTATATAAATCCCAATTTAATACCCATTAATCAAGGAACTATTACCAAGGGACACAAAAATTGGTCGGTTGGTTTGGTTTTATGGCATACCAACCCTTGTAGGTTATTTAATGCCAAATATTGTTTATATATATATATCATCGTCATCATCATGTCGTGACGCTTGCACGGATATCCTTGACCCTCTCTCGCCACTTCTCCCTAGCGTTCATCGCCTCCGGCTGGTCTTCAGAGCTACATCTCGTATCCTCACATAGCTGTTGTATGTATGTTCAAGCTGGTCGTCCTTATTTTGCTCGATCATATGTGGGGGTCCATAGGAGTACATCACTTATGAGCTCGTCTCTGCTTCTCCAACAGTGTCATGCGTGTCTGGTTCGTCTAAATTGGATAGTTTTCGTGATGGGGGGCAGGTGGCCGTATAGTTGGTGCTTTGTGGGTGTTGCCACCAGGACTTGTTCAATATTGCTCGCATCATTCTTGTGTAATTGCCGTCTAGCTTCTTCTCCAGCCGTTTTGTTAGCGTCCAAGGGGTGCATCCATACAGCAGTAACGACACGACCGGAAGAAACTGCGTTTCATTTTATCGGTCAGGTCTAATTTCCATATGATCGATAGCTTATCGATAGCTGTCCATGCCTTCGTTAGCCGCGTCGATATCCTTTTCAGTTGATGAGACACTGCTTCCGAGGTAGATAAATTTGTCTACCAGTTTCAG
>CAUZXS010000151.1:2500-12500 GCA_963585895.1 Sepioteuthis lessoniana
TTGCATTTAAACTGCGTGCATGTGCTGAACTGAATTGTTTGAAATTGAACTGTTTTTGACATTGAAACTGTACTTATACTAAACTGAATTGTTATATATAACTGTTTGAATAAACTGAATAGTTTGAAATATAAATGTTTTTGACAATTAAACTGTGTACTCTTCCTTAACTGAATTGTTTTTAATAGAACTGATTATTTACATAAAAAAGGATTTGGCGTTAAATAACCTACAAAGGTTGATATGCCATAAAATCCCACCAACCAACCAACCATCTAATATTGAATTGAATTGAATACATAGTATTACTTGGGGCCATGTAACTCGGTGCAAACGAACCAGTAATGTTGTATAGAATAGTGTTAAAGAGTCGAGCTATTTAAATTTTGGCCTATATTGAAATGTTGGTGTAACAGCAAATCTTAGAAATATTTGACTTTTTCCAACTGTGTGCCAAAAAATAACATGGCTTTTAAATCATATCACAGGATTTAGCATTAAGTAGCCAACATGATTTGTCATTGTCTTTTAATTGGAATCATTTTGAGATGAGGCTTCTAAATCTGAGAACTAATTTTCCATTTATTGCGAACTTTTTGTCCTCATCTTGGTAGTTTTTTGTGTTGTTTCTTCTTCACTACGTATCGGCCAAATTTCACCTCTGGCCTTCTTCAGGGGATTTACCGCGACCTCGGATAGGAATACTGAGTCTTGTAACCGTATCCCCAGTAATTACTGCTTTCCATAGATGTTTATCACACCACGTTTTTGACCAAGTAAACCTCTGGCCGGCTTGGGTAGGAATTGAAACTTCTATCTTTTGACAATGCTCACCTGGAACCATAGAGACTCAACGCCTCTATCCGCTGCGTGGTTAACGCCTCTATCCCCTGCGTGGCCAGAAGAAGGCCAGAGGTAAAATTTCGCCGAAACGCAGTGAAGAAGAAACAACACAAAAACTACCAAGATGAGGACAAAAAGTCCGCAATAAATGAATTGTCATGTCAATCCTCCGATCAACCAACCAACCAACCAACCATTAACCCATCCGTGAAGGAAAAAACAGATGGATTCATGACCTTCCCAAGAGAATAAACGTTACGCTAATTACCCCTCCCCAGTTGCCATTGTAAAATACGAAAATCTCATTTACCAATAATTAAAAAAGAATCTGAACATTTTTGGCCTGGTTTCATTATTTAATCATATTTACCAACCTCTCCACAAGGTCGGTTTTTAAGCGAAGTTTAACAGGTTTGAATTCAGAGTTTTCCTTCTCCAAGACTAGTTGCCTCACCAAAGCTGAAGAACATAGTCTGCCCTACTATTTACCCATAGTTGGAGGGATAATAATTGGATTCATATCTTTCCCAAGGATATTAGTGCTATGTGAAATGCAATCAGTCTCGTCCAGGGTTTGAACTCGTGTCACCGTGTCCATTTCCTAGGACGATAACCATTACACCACGGGCACCTCATTTCATTATTTAATGGTATATAAAACCAAGGACCTTATCCTTGGTTTATTTCTGCCCAAGACATCCTTATGGAAGAATAGTGGTACTATTTAACCCATGGCTGTTTGGGGAATGATGGGCTTCATGCCTTTGTAAGTGATCGACTGGAGTTTAAACTTGCTGACTACGCTGTTGGGGGAGTCATCGTTAAGCACTTTGCCAAGGGAATTCACTCTGAACTTTGAATCGAAATTCTTAAATAGCAACGAGCCAATGAACGCACGTATAAACCTATTTCCAATGTGATTTATATCTAGAGATTATAATGGAACCAATTTCCTCCAGAATAAGTTGAAAAAAAAAAAACATAATCGTTTATCCTACACTCTTTACATGCAAATTATTGAAGAAAGAAGTGTTGTATAGCCATCATACAATACATATACAAATGCAGATACAAAAGCAAAACACAGGCTGACTCTGTTGTTTCAGGTACGAACGCGTTCATTAATTACTGACTTCGGTTCATGGCAACGCGAGGAGAGAGAGAGAGAGACCAAATTCTTACAATGCTAACCCCACCCCAACGCACGGCGCATCTCGTGATGTTTAAGATCTCAATTCATCTCCGCGCTGATCGAAACCCGAAAAACTTAACCACCGCCGCAACGGTAGAAATCTTAACTTTATGCCCTAATGGCAGAAACTCAACTCTATGCCTCAAAAATCCAATCTCAACAGACTCTTTTTCAAAATCCTCAAATTCTCAGGACTATCTCTTCCGGGCATGACGTCATCAACACTCCAGCTCCATCTCCTGTCTTAGAGTTTATTATAACAAATGGTGATTGTCATATACTTTGCGCGCGAGCGTAAAACTGCACCCAATGATTATACACCTGAACTCTTAACCCGAATAGTTCAAAGCCCAACCAAAATGAATAATAAAATATAATTAACGAAAAATGATTAATAAAAAAAATCATTCCTTAATTATATATCAGAAGCCAGCACACTATATCACATAATGCTAACCTTTAAAAAAAATTACAAAAACTTTTAAATTTCAAACCAAAGCCACCGAGACTTTACTATTTCGAGATTAAAATCATATATCAACAAGGAAATAATTCGTTATTATTCATTACCAAAATCTATTGCATAAAAAAAAATCTGAATATAAAGCAGTCCATAAAACCTGGTATACTTCCTATGGATATTTTTAATCAATGAAGGTGCATCTTATTCCTGGTTGAAGAGTTCAGAGTTTCAATGAGATAGAATTATAACGATCACTATCTCTTTTGATTATATATATATATATATGTGTGTGTGTGTGTGTGTGTGTGTGTGTGTGTGTGTTATATTAATGTTATAGTATATATATATATTAATATATTTTATATGTATTGGTTAGTTAGTTAATAGGGTTTTATGGTATAACAACCTTTGTAGGTTATTTAATGCCTGATCCATTTTTATTCGAATAATCAGTTCTATTTCAAACAATTCAGTTTAACATGAGTACACAGTTTAATTGTCAAAAACATTTCTATTTCAATCTATTCACTTTAGTCAAGCAGTTTTAATTCAAACAATTCAGTTTAGTATAAGTATAGTTTTTTTTTTTTATCTACACACAGTTAAATGTCAAAACAGTTCAATTTCAAACAATTTAGTTTAGAATAAGTACGCAGTTTAGTTCTATTTCGCCCATAGATTGGGCCCTATTAGGTGCTACCCAACCAACTAGGCAATATATGTATTGATATATTAATACGCATGTTTATTATATAAGTATCAATATAATTGTATACAAGTATTAATAAATAAGAGTATATACGTATTAATACATTTTGTATGTATTAATATAGAATTAAATATGTATTGATATAATAGTAAATATGTATTAATTTATTATATATGTATAATATTCAGCTGGAAATAGCAAAGTCCCGTTATAAATTGAGAAGAAAATTAACATATCTTATAAAGAAATTTAGTTGGTAGGTTGGGTTTTATGGCACATCAACCTTTGTAGATTATCTAACGCCAAATCCATTTTTATACAAATAGTTCTATTCAAAAAAATTCAGTTTAGCATGAGTTCACAGTTTAATTGTCAAAAACATTTCTATTTTAAGTTTTTCCGTTTATTCAAACAGTTCTAATTCAGCGAATTCGCTTTAGTATAAGTGCAGATTTTGTTAACACATTGTTAAACGTTAAAAACTGTTCTATATTTAAAAATTCAGTTTAGTGCAAATAGAGCTTCAATGTCAAAAACAGTTCCATTTCAAACAGTCCAGTTAAGCATAGACACGCAATATAAATGTAAGTACACAGTTTATTTATCAAAAACATTTCTATTTCAAGCTATTCAATTTAGTCAAACAGTTCTAATTCAAACAATTCAGTTTAGCATGAGTATACATTTAGTTCTATTTAACCCATAGATAGGACCCTATCAGGTGCCACCATACTACGCCAGAATGAACCTGGGAGCGATGGCAATGAAGGGGTGCTCTGCATTCCCCAAAATTCCAGCGTCACTGGAACCTCACCATCACATTGTTTAGTGTCATATCCAGGACTCTCGTTGAAGTGGTTTTACCCCTCGGCAAAAATGCAGTCGGTGTATTCTACTGCCCCAGCCACCTGAGCAAAAGAAATTTAGGAAACCCTGGTAATATAATGTTTTCCTCGTTAAAAAAACGGACACGGTGACCCACATTCAAATCCTGATCGAAGCAGTCGGTATTTTACATACCATCGGGGAAAAGTTATGCATCCAAGTATTCTCCTTTCAGCTATGGGTAAATAGTAGGGCAGCCTGGGATCTTTAATCTTGGTATGGTAACTGGTCTAGGAGAAAGAGAACTCTGAATTCAGATTTTTTCACCACCGC
This sequence comes from Sepioteuthis lessoniana, assembly GCA_963585895.1. Lineage (NCBI taxonomy): Eukaryota > Metazoa > Mollusca > Cephalopoda > Myopsida > Loliginidae > Sepioteuthis > Sepioteuthis lessoniana. The sequence goes on from CAUZXS010000151.1 coordinate 6,866, forward strand.
TTAAAATTTGACCTTGCATCACATCCTACTTGTGTGGAGGGTTTTAGTCAACAGACTTACAAAAATCATTGTGTCCAGGTGGTGACTCCATACAGTTGTACTTACACAGCCACTACTTGGAAAGAATCCCTTTTTATATATCGAAATATAAATGATTATATGAAAATATACGATTATATGAAATCTGATCTCTCAAATAAGAGAGATCATATTTTCATAGAATTAATCACCTGTCAATATCAATCCATGCTATCACTACGCATACATTGTCCACGCTTTCAGAAGATGAAATACTGCTACCGAGCTCTGTACCCCCTTAGATAACAGAGTTCATAATACACATGTATACATACGTAAACACAGAAACAGCCACATGAGAAGCTTTGGATTACACAAAGTTCATAATACACACTTACACTTAAGGAGGTGCCCGTGGTGTAGTCGTTATCGTCGTAGGAAATGAACACGGTGACACGAGTTTAAATCCTAGACGAGACTGATTGCATTTCCCATAGCACTAATACCCTTGGTAAAGGTATGAATCCAATTATTCTCCCTCCAACTATGGGTAAATAGTAGGGCAGACTAGGTTCTTCAGCCTTGGTGAGGCAACTAGTCTAGGAGAAGGAAAACTCGGAATTCAAACCTGTTAAACCTCGTTTAAAAATTGACCTGGTGTCATATCCTGCCCGAGCGGAGGGGTTGGTAAATATGTATAATACACGGAGACACACACACAAACAATACACAAGCACATACACTTTTTTGGACACCACAGAGTTCATAATAGGTAAGTACACGCACATACATAAAAAAAAACAGATATACGCAGACCTTTAGACAACTCAAATTTCGTAATACGCACACATACACACACATACACACGCACAATCACACACACACATAAACATACTCCACTTTAGACAATTTCAAAGGCCTGCAACTTCAATTTTTTATGAATTCTGCTTTATTTGCGTTCAAGTAGAGACCAATGCTTCCTGCTGTTTCGACTTAAGCAGGTGTATTTGCATGAAGCTCTAGATCAACTGCATAGTCTGCGTCTGGAGGTACTATTTTACCTACAGCATAGGGGATAACGGGTTCGTGCCTTTCTCAGGAGTCGTGACCCGAAAGTAAGCGTAATAGTGCCACTGGGGTTCGAACTCCTGTATTGCTGGAGTCTCCACCCCGATATAAATTCCAATTGTAAAAAAACTATAGATAAAATATGCAAATATACAAAACAATTACACTCACCAAGCGATTGTATTCGTTAATGTTGAACTTGACCAGAAGGGTCGATATGCCAGAATTCATTCAAGATCGAACTCTACACAGTATCAACTTGGGATTTATCTTTTCGAACTTACTATCTACCACCCTGAGTCTAATTCGCCCAGTCGGCTGGGGCTGTAGAATACATCGATGGCTTTTCTATAGAGGGGTAAGACATCCCAACGAGAAGGGTAAACGCCCTCCTCCCAACGAGAGGGATAAGACACCCCAACGACACGAAACAATCTGATGGTGAGGTCCCAGTAATGCCGGACCTTTGAGGAATGCAGAGTACCCCTCCAATCCCATCGCTCCCAGGTCTACTCTGGCCCGGAATCGTCGGACCTGATAGTTGCTATCTATTGGTAAAGTAAAGTAAAGTTAGAGACCGTAGTCGAGGGCGACCAGAAGGCTCCCTTTTCAATCGCTACTACACTGACGTGTAGGGGAAGGCGCTACTCCTTTCCCTGGGTTGCTCCACTTTACCCTTTATACGTACCGTATATTGCTGACGCGACCTGGAATAGAAACAGTCTACTTATGCTAAACTGAATTGTTTTAAATGGAACTATTTTTTTGACATTAAAATTGACTACTTATGGTAAACTAAATTGTTTAAAATAGAACTGCTTTTTAACATTTAACTGTGGTTAACAAAAAAAAAACCAACTGTATTTTGCTGAATTGATTTGTTTGAAATAGAACTGTTTATATGTATAAAAATAGACTTGGAATCAAATAACCTCCAATGGTTGATATGGCAGGAAACCAAACCAAATCAAAGCTGAGAATAATCTTACATAAGCTCACTTACATCTTTAAAAACAAAAAAATGCGAAAAGACGTCTAAGTGATTCCGAAGGTGGGAATCGAACTCGAAACTCTCGAGTAATGAACAATGAGGTCATCTTATACGCAGATGTAACTGAATGAGCGCTCTGAGTCTGTTACGATGTGCGGCTTACTCCTGGCAAAAGGTGATGTTTGTGGAGCACTCAGAGTGGATCATTATCACTGCACATTCATACTCCCCGTTACAGCATAGCAGTCTAGCCAATTATCCAACAAAACTAATGTTACGAACAAAGTAATATTGCCCTTAGATTTCATAGCACACACACACACACAAACATATATGTATATATATTTTACTTTTTTAATATCATCAAATGAAAACCAATGCTTTATATATATATATATATATATGTATAAACATATACAAATCCATTTATATACGTATATATATATATATATATATATTGACAGAAAGACAGACAGACAGAAGACAGATTTTAAAAAACGTATCTCACATAGTATTATGGTAATCTAAGTAAGCTGGTATCAATGGATTCGTCTCTCACTGTGTGACCCCGAGTTCTGGCCTTGAACTGCAATTGAACTCAAACTAGTAAATATATCTATCTATATATATATATATATAGATAGATAGATAGATAGAGAGAGAGAGAGAAAGAGAGAGAGAGAAATAAAGAAAGAGTAGAAGAGGAATACTTAAAGAGAGAAACCGACATATAAACAAAACACACACACACACGCGCACATATATATAGAGAGAGATGGGAGGAGACTAACAGACAGATACACCCCCCTATACACAAACTCCTGCACATACACATACATATGTATATATCACTCGCTAGTGTTAGTTTAGTATATCAAAAATCCAGAAGTAAGCGATACTCAGAGAAAGTCTACTAGCTAAAAATGTTCTAAGAGTTAAGCTTTCCAACCCTTAGCCTATGCAAGATCGTAACATACACTTCTCTCTCTTTCTCTCTTTTTTTCTCTCTCTCTTTTTCTCCCTCTCTCTTTCTCCCTCTCTCAGCACACACAAACATACATATACACACATACATATGCACACATTTATACAATGCATATTTGTATGCCAATTGAATATATATATATATATATATATATGTGTGTGTGTGTGTGTGTGTGTGTGTGTGTGTAACAGAAGTATATGGTTGTTTCTATCTCGCTTGGTGGGTTTGTGGCAGACCAAATGCGGTATAAGATGGAGAGTGCTCAATATCGGTAATAGAGCGATTATATAATTTAATAATAAATAAATATTTATTAGTTTTCATATATATGGATTCTTATCTACGACCACTGGTTTTATGCCGTCTATATACGATAATTATCAGGCAGAAAATGATTGTCCTATGATGACAGCATGAAACTAATGGTCGCAGATAAGCATCCATGTTATCATATATAAAGTATATATATATATATATACTCGGAAGAAATAGTATTATTACACTCTATGTACCTCGATTGTTTTGTTTTATTTATTCATAAAAATAGTGATATTTTAGTTTGCTTGTCACCCTATGTCTTTGGCCCAATTTTTATCTTATTCTATTTAATTTTGTTTATTTTGTTATTATTATTTTATTAATATATATTTTTTTGAAGAACCTGGATTTTTTTAAAAATGCATGCGTAGAAACATTAACCGTCAAAGGATCTGTTTAACGAACAGGCATATTGAGGTAACCCCCGAGAATGTACTAGTCTTAGACTCCGAAGTGGATGATCACTTATCCGAACATTGATAAAGAGAATGGCCATATGCACGAGAGGACACACATAGAGAAATTACCTTGTCTACATTCAGACGTGCCACAACTTACACAATCAAAGAAACATTATACACTCTAGTTAGGCTTTAGGCGTAAGAGTAAATTTTCACAAGAAGGAATGCACACACAACTAGACACAATCACATACACCATTTGAGACAACATAGAGTTAATAATACGATTGAACACACACGCAAACTTAGAAAGAGTCACACGCAGAGCTTTAGACTACACTGTTTATAATACGCACATACATACATGAAGACACATTCAGAAGGACATACACACATAAATACCGCTTTATAGTACATAATGTTCTTAATACACACACACACACACACACACACACACACACACACACACACACACACACACACACACACACATACCATGCTCATACACAAACACATACACTATATTAGACGTCACAAGATTCATGATTCATATATACACACATACATACATACATACACAAACATGTACTCTAGTTTAGACTATACGATATCCATAGTACACGCACACATAAACACAAATACACAAACACATACAGTGTTTGAGACTACACAAGGGTCATAATACACACACACATACATACATACATACATACATATAGATACATACAGCAGTTTTGAATACACACGGGTCATAATACACATACATACATAAGCGCATACACTGCTTTAGACTATACAAGGTTCCTAATAAACACACACTCAGGCATGCACATGCACAAACACATCTACTGCTTTCGACTACACCAGGTTCATAATACATACGCACACATATATACAATTACATACACCACTTCAAACAATATGCACATGCAAGCGTGCACCCACAGACACAAACGTGGAGCTTTTGATTACACACACACACACACACACATACATCCATGCGCACACACTCATATACACTTTGACACAAACACAAGTACACACACCATTTTAGAATTCACAGTTATAAATACACACAGTGATCTACGTAGAAACAAGCGCATACTCTTCTTTAGACTATACAAGGTTCTTAATACACACACAGATACACTTAATCCCATACACTTAATCATAAACACAAACACACACATACCGATTTAGATCACACAAAGTTCATAATACGCACGTACACACACGTGAACACACACGCGGACACATACACAAGCATATACACTCCTTTAAATAACAGACTTCATAATACACTCGTACACACACGTAAACTCAGAAACAGCCGCAAGGTTCATAATACACACGTACACGCATAATGACTTATACACAAGCATATACACTAATTAAGACACCACAGAATTATCAATTGGTATATACACACACGAACATAAAAAAAACCTGATATACACAGCCCTCTAGACGACGCGAGATTCATAATACGCACATACAAACACACACACATAAACACACAACCAAATACACACATATACTTACTCCACTTAAGACAACAAAAAGTTCATGATATTACACGTACACACACACACTTACAAGCAGGCGTGCACACATATATAGGCTTAGACAATATAGGTTTCTTGTAATACGAACGAACATACATAGAGACGCAAATACAATCACACAGTCATTTAGCGAATACGGAGTTCATATTACGCAAATATTCACATACAGATGTAAATAGAAGCATATATAATGCTTAAGACAACATAGATTTAATAATACCCACTTAAAAAAACCACACAGAACCAAACATAAATGCACACTGAACGTTAGACAACAGAGAGATCATAT
>CAUZXS010000151.1:20000-25478 GCA_963585895.1 Sepioteuthis lessoniana
TGGGGACCGGGCGCAGAGTAAACCCCAGACATGCCGAGCGATTCCAAAAATGCCTTGGACACCGTCGGCATTCCGCTAAAAAGGGGCACCTCAGGTGAAGCAGGTGAGAGTCTTTGGGGACGGCACCCTGAGGCCCAAAGAATGTTGGTCTTAGCAGAGTAATGAATGCGCTGTAAGCGAGAGAGAGAGAGAGAGAGATTTGATAATTTCAGTCTGCGAATTTACTCATCCACTCTAGTATCTATCTATTTATCTAAGGTGCTAAAAAGTTCTCGGTCCGACTAAGATACTTGTCTCATCCCTTCTGAATTTCTTTTTTAGCTGTCCTGAATAAATGATTTAAAAAATTCAAGGAAATATCATTGCGATTTAATTCAAACTGAGAAAGAGAGAGGAAGTAGAGAGATTAAGAGAGAGAGAGACAGAGATAATGTGGAGAGAGAGAGAGGGGAGAGATTGTGTGTGTGCATTAGTGAGAGAGAGAAAGATCGAGAGAGAGAGAGAGAGAAGAGAGACAGACAGAAAGTGTGTGTGTATGTGTGTGTGTGTTTATTTCAGTTTTGGTGAGAAACTGATTGAGAAAGAGGAAGTGCACCCGATGAGGATCGTCTTCAACTGGGAATTTGTAGTCTGATATTAAAAGAATGCTGTTCCCTCTTATATGCCATAAAATATTTCAACCTAGATAGCAGCTAATCCATTCTTGTGACAGTAAAAATAATATCTAAATTGTTACTAAGCATTCACTAAACCCTGCACAAAGAAAAAAAAAAAAACATCAAATACGAATAAGAAGATTGTGTCGCGCCAGTTTTCCTAAATTAGTTTTCAGCAGAACAAAAAGGCTGGAGAAATGTGAAAGAAAGGATGCTAGTAATTTTGGTCAAATGTCAGGAAAATTATTTTCAAAATTTGATTTTTAACTTATATTGGTTTTCTTTCATTTTATTTTACTTTACTTTGTGTGTGTGTGTGTGTGTGTGTGTGTGTGTGTGTGTGTGTGTGTGTGAGAGTTTTCTGGTCATTTCACTCATCATTTTGAATAATGATAATAATAATAATACACGACTGGGTGGGCAATGTGATCCACTGGGAACTGTGCAAGAAATTTAAATATGACTATACGAACAAATGTTATACGCAAAACCTAGAATCTATCCGAGAGAAAAAGACGCACAAACTCCTCCGAGATTTTGAGATACAAACGGATCACCTAATCTATGCCAGACGACCATACCTTATAATAATAAAAAAAAAAAGAACTTACCGAATTGTCATCTTTATGGTCCCGGTTGACCACTGAGTAAAATTGAAAGAAAGCGAAAAGAAGGATAAGTACCTAGACCTTGCTAGAGAATCGAAAAGACTGTGAAACATGAATGTGAAGGGGATAACAATTTTGATTTGTGTTCTTAGTATAGTCACTAAAGGTTTGGTAAAAAGGAGAAGAGGACCTGGAAATAAGAGGACGAGTAGATACAATCCAAACTACAGCATTGTTGAGATCGGCCAGAATACTAGGATAAGTCCTGGACACTTGCGGAGACTTGCTTTCATTCAAACTCCTGTTGAAAACTCTCAAGGAGTAAAATAATAATAATAATAACACCGCATCAAAACAGCAAATGTAGGCTATGTGGTGACTGAGATGAAAACATCAATCACATGATAAGCGAATGCAGCAAATTAGCGTAGAAGAAATATAAGACCAGACACGACTGTGTCGGCAAGGTGATCCACTGGGAAATGTGCAAGAAATTTAAATTTGACAATACCAACAAATAGTATATGCACAGTCCAGCACCTCTCCTAGAAAATAACACAAATAAACTCCTATGGGATTTTGATATACACACGGATCACCTAATTTCGGCCAGAAGACCAGACCTAATAATAATCAACAAAAAAAGAGAACTTGCAAAATTGTCGACTTTGCTGTCTCGGCTGACAACAGAATAAAACTGAAAGAATGTGAAAAGAAGGATAAGTACCTCGACCTTGCTAGAGAATTGAAAAAACTATGAAACATGCAGGTGACAAGCGTTTGGAACAGTAATTAAAGGATTACTAAAGGGACTGGAGGACTTGGAAGTAGACGGACCATCCAAACTACTACATTATTGAGAACAGCCAGAATACTAAGAAGAGTCCTGGAGACTTGAGGAGACTTGCTGCCACTCAAACTCCAGTAAAAAAAACCATCAGCTAAAACTGATGTGAAAAACTTTCAAGGTGTAAATAATAACATTATACAGATCACCTAATCTCGGCCAGAAGACCAGACCAGACCAGACTTTATAATATACAAAAAAACAAAACAAAAAAACCCCCAGAGAATTTGCACAATTGTCGACTTTGCTGTCCCGGCTGACCACAGAATAAAACTGAAAGAATGTGAAAAGAAGGATAAATACTTCGACCTTGCTCGAGAATTGAAAATAGTATGGAACATGAAGATGACGATACCAATTGTGATAGGCGTTTTTGGCAAAGTAACTAAAGGATTATTAAAGGGCTTGGATGACTTGGAAGTTGGTGGACGAGTGGAGACCATCTAAACGACAGCATTTTTGAGAACGGCCAGAATACTGAGAAGAGTCCTGGAGACTCACACCCCAGTGAAAAACGTTAGCTGATGTGAAAACCCCCGAAAGGAGTAAATAATAATAATAATGAAAATAAGCTTAAACTACTTATGGATATTTGAAGCGAACACCATTTAACATGTCGAGACGAAAGAAAAAAATTAGAAATAATACCTTAGGAGAACAAGAAAACTACTTGAAATCAAAGTACATAGTAGAAATCTTATTGAAAGGATAAATACCTTGGCCGTCCAGATACTCGGGACCATTCTTAAAGTGGACGAGAGAAGATCTTTAACAAATGGAGCAGATAACTAATTCCCAGGAGGAAGAGAACTTGCCAACATTGATGCGTTGATGCACCGATACAATGACCAGAAGACAACATAAAAAAGCGCAGAGGAAACAATGAGACAGACAGACAGACAGAGAGAATAACTAATTTTTTAAAGATTTATTTGTTTATCTAAATATTTATAATTCTACACAGTTGAAAAACTTGTCCCAAATCACTGATAATTCTTAAATTATATCTAATAAAATTAAATACATTTTTTTGATATTTACAACGTTTGAAACGCAAATTGTTATAATCTAATTCTATTTCTAATTAGAAATTATCAGGTAATTAATACCTGATAATTTCTAATTAGAAATAGAATTATAGTGAAAAATAATTAAATTCATTTACGTCAAAATAATAAATTGAAAATCTGAAAAAAGGACTGAAACATTTCAAAAAGTATCTTTGTTCTATTGTAAATTATTTTCCTGATTCGATTCCAAGTTTTGACATTTTCATGGTGTTTCCTCGTGTGCGACCTTATGGCTAAACCTTATCCAGATTTGATTTTCTGTCGAAAACAGCCTGGCGTGGGTTTGTATTATTTTTTATTTTATGAAGACTTATAATTAATTAGTACACATTTAAATCCATAGTTTCTTATCATTATCTTTAAATTGTTTATTTCTGATCCCTATATTTAAACCATTAATCTAGACTGTTAAAATTTTACCGACGTCAATTTGAAATAGCTTTCTTTTTTTAACTAAACAAATGTTGACTTATTTTTCAATGTGCTAAAAATGCATTTATTATAAAAAATGATCTTCATATATCTATTCTTCTTGCTTTTACTATTCATAATACTGTAAATATTTAAGAATATAATTAGTTGAGAACTCTGGCATCAACAGAGAAAAAAAAAATAACCAGTAAGCAAAAATAGGAACAAAAACAACTGTATGGATATTTCAAGCGACAAAAAAGCAAAATATCGCATGAGGTGACATAGCTATGGCTAAGAAAGGGAAATTGAATCTCTTTTGAGAGCAGCCGAAGACAACACCATAAGGACGAAATGCGAGGAGCATACGATAAGTTTCCAGACATTTTTCGTATGGGCGTTTAAAATTATAGTTGACTCTTGAAAAATCATTATTGCTATACATCTTATGTGATGACTGACCAATTTTTATGATTTCAGGTTCAAATGAACAGCTACTGCAGCAATTGGAATACACCCTACTAAAGCCTGATTGTTACAGCTGATGAATTTCAAAAATGCAATCTGGAAGTGAGGAAGAACGATATGCTATAAAAATACAACTAAATACCTTCTGTAGATGATTTGGTGATACAGACGAAACGATCGATAAACAAATGCAGTTAATTAGCACAGAGAGAGTATAATAATAAACATGATTGGGTGGGTAAGGGGGTCAACTGGAAATTGTGCAAGAAGTTTAAATTTGACCACTCGAATTAATGGTATATGCCCAGTTCAGAATCAGTCCTATCGAATGAGATGCCCGTGGTGTAATGGTTATCGTCGCAGGAAATGGACATGGCGACACGAATTCAAATCCTGGACCTGACTGATTGCATTTCACATAGCACTAATACCCTTGGGAAAGGTATGAATCCAATTATTCTCCCTCCAACTATGGGTAAACAGTAGGGCAGACTAGGTTCTTCAGCCTTGGTGTGGCAACTAGCCTAGGAGAAGGAAAACTCTGAATTCAAACCTGTTAAACTCTGCTTAAAAATTGACCTTAGGTCATATCCTGCCCGAGCGGAGGGGTTGGGTAAATATGATCGAATGAGATGCACAAAATTCTCTGGGATTTTGAGATACAAACGCATCAGCTAAACTCGGCTAGACGGTCAGACCTGGTAACATTAAAAAAAAAACAAAAAAACAGAACTTACCGAATAGTGGACTTTTACGTTCAGGCTGACCACAGGGTAAAACTGGAGGAAGGCGAAAATAGCATGTCTTATTCATCTTTGTTGGTTGCCCTGTCGGCTGGGGCTGTAGAATAAACTGACCTCACCTCTGAAGAGGGCTAGGACCACCCCCAATGGGTGTCCTGATATATGACACTAAACAATCTGATCGTGAGGTTCTAGTAATTTTGAAACTTTGGGGAATGCGGAGTACCCCTTCATTGCCATCGCTCCCAGGTCCACTCTGGCCCGGAGTGGTAGCACTTTATAGGTTAAATAAAACTAACAGCATACTTATGCTAAACTGAATTGTTTAAGTAAACTGAATAGCCTGAAATAGAAATGTTTTTGACAATTAAACCATACTTACATTTAAACTGCGTGCTTATGCTTAACTGAATTATTTGAAATAGAACTGTTTTTCGATATTAAATCTGTATTTACACTTTACCGAATTTTTACATATAACTGCTTGAATAGTTTGAAATGGAAATGTTTTTGACAAACTGTATACTTATGCTAAACTCAATTGTTTTAAATAGAACATATTATTTACATAAAAATGGATTTGGCGTTAAATAACCTACAAAGGTAGATATGCCATAAAACCCAACAAACCAAACCAAACCTAACCAAACCAAACCAAACCATCATCTTTGTTGG